>PIJE02000684.1:19344-21844 GCA_002895965.2 Coryphaenoides rupestris | reverse complement strand
AAGGAAATAAACGATGTGTTGGGCTTTGCCGGGTACAAGCCCTTCCGGTCCCGGTTCAGTTTTGGTGACGTCATCACCACCCGCGGACCAATGAGAAGCCGGGCTGAGACGGGTGTGGCTGGTAGGCTCTTCAGAGAGGAAAGATCTCCTTTGTTACTGAAGATGTTTAGCACTTACTGACCCGTACGCTACAGCAACAACAGACTAACAGCACCACAGTGCTACGTTAGTACCACAGTACTACCACAGTATACCTCAGTACCACGATAGTACCACAGTTCTACCGGAGTACCACACTATTACAATAGTACTGGTCGGTACACCTTAACACACGGTACAGGGAGAACACACACACACACACACACAGTGCCGACCATTAAGGACATTGCGGTCATGCTCTCTATCTCGCCTCCTGTCACTTTAATTAATTGCTTCTCCCTTAACCGAGCCCCCGTCTTGTGTTAGCCCCGCCCCCCACCCTCGCCAGCGTGACAACATGTGTTGTGATCTTATATCTGCAGTTATATCTGAGACACCTCGCTAGGGGATAACGTATGTGTTACAGTTTTATCTGCAGTTATATCTCCATCTGAGGCAACAGCACCTCAATGTCATCATAGAGTTAGCCTATATCTGCAGTTATATCTGAGATAAGAAGCAGACAAACACCGATAGAAAGGAGAAAATATCCAGGAAACATAATTAAAAAGCTGCCTAGTGGGAGCGAAGGAGCATTAATGAAACAATACTCGGAATAACGGCGTATATATTATAGGGCTGGGTTAAAAAAATCGATCTTCATTTGAATGAGCGATTATCGATTCATAAATCCCGAGATCGATCTTTTATGCCTTTTCCTGCTTGCAGCTTCAACCCGCAACGAGATCTCTCAACGCAGTTGAATCTGAAAGCATGTCGGGGGCTGCACCACTGAAGTCACTGCCGGGTCTAAAGGCAGATGTCTGGTTGCATTTCGCTTTTAAAAAACATGACGACAGAGAAGAGCTTTGTTCCCCAAGATACCTAATTCTGATTCTGAATACCTGATTTATTGCACACACACACACACACACACACACACACACACACAGACACACATGTTGGTGGTTTGTGAGGACCCTTGAACACTCCTTGTGAACCTTACATTACGTTACGTCACTTCCTACACATGATGGTGTGTGTGTGTGTGTGTGTGCGTGTGTGTATTTGTGTGCGGTTCAGAAGACCCCACAAGTCCTTATGAACCAAACAAGTGTTGGTGTGTGTGTGTGTGTGTGTGTGTGTGTGTGTGTGTGTCTGTACGTTGTGTGTGTGGTGAGACGTCCATACATCTTGGTGTGTGTGTCAGTGTGTGTGTGTGTGTGTGTGTGTGTATGTGTGTGTATGTGTGTGTGTCAGTGTGTGGCTGTGTGTGTGTGTGTGTGTGTATGTGTGTGCGGTTCAGAAGACCCCCACAAGTCCTTATGAACCAAACAAGTGTTGGTGTGTGTGTGTGTGTGTGTGTGTGTCTGTATGTGTGTGTGTGTGGCTCAGAAGACCCCACAAGTCCTGATAAACATATTGAATACATCTTGGTGTGTGTGTGTCAGTGTGTGTGTCTGTGTGTGTGTGTGTGTATGTGTGTGGTTCAGAAGTTCACAAGTCCTTACAAACCCCAACCTGACATTGTCCCTTCCTCTTCCCATGTTTCGTCCTCACTGGGATGGTTTGACAAGTGGTTTGCCGAGCCGCTTGGCATGACAACGAGAGAAAAAAAAAATCGTCATTGAGCGTTCTCATCCATTCATACATCCTAACATCCTAACATCCTAACACAGGGGGGTCCTTGGTACGGTGGGTTTGTGAGACCACAGAGAGTTCACGGTGCGAGAGAGAGAGAACACCCTGGGCTCTCTCTGGGCTTCTCCTCATTACCGGCTCGTCAGCCCTCGCCGCCGCCACTTTGCTTTGGTCCCCGGGAAGAAAAAAATAAATGGTCCCCCAGTAGCCCAATTACGACTCACAGAGCTGTGTACCTGCCAAGTCAGAATCCTCCACCCTCCACCACCACCACCAGCAGCACCACCAGCACCACCACCACCACCACCACCACCACCAGCACCAGCGAAGCACCATCCCGGGGTGTCCGTGCAACACCCCAGCCGCGGTCGTCGTGGTCCTCGTGCTAAACAATCGTTAACAAGCGTAGAATAATGAGTCGCGGTCGGGAGGGAAGGTGCGCGACCAGGAACATCTTTCCTTGGGGGCGGAGTTTAAACTGTTCTACATTCCCTCCCACACTCTCCTCTTGTTTATTCTCACCACGACTGCTCTTTATTATTTTTTTTTGGTTATTATTACAGTGCGGTCAACATCTTCGGTGTCCACGATGTCCTTGATTATGTTATAAAACGATTGCCAAAGGTCTTCTCTGGCGGAGAGAGGGATGCGTGTACAAGATGGCCGAGTCGTTACTCCGGCAACGGGAACGACGGAGGCGGGAGAAGAACGCAAAATACAA
>PIJE02000684.1:12500-16392 GCA_002895965.2 Coryphaenoides rupestris | reverse complement strand
AGCCATTGCTCTTGCTGTTGTCGTTCACGAAGCGGATGTTACCCGCGTGTTACCTGCACCTTGACATCGTAGTTGGGGTCACGGTGGCACATGTGAAGATCTCCTCTCCTGTCCACATCCCTGACCAAGATGTGGACATAAAACCTGGAGCTGTTGGTCCCCGGGCGCCGTCAAAATGGCTGCCCGCTGCCCCTGGCTGCCTCTGGAGGGGTCAGCCAGGATGGGTTAAATGCAGAGGACGCATTTCCACGGGCCTCCCTGTGTGTGTGTGTTTGGCGGCCGCCACTTCCCGCTGTGTGTTGTGTACCAATATGTGTGGATTAATAAAGATCTTCTTCTCATATCCGGGGGATAATATCAGTAAATTCGAGTAAAAATACAGACTTCGCTTATCCCGTGCGAATGCGCCGCACGAAACCCAGACCTGGCGGCGTGCTTTATAAACCACATGAGGTCCCCAGGTAATACTAGTGCCGTGTGAACAGGGCTTTTTAGTCTCCACCAGTGTGTATGTGTGTCTGCTTCTGTCGCCGGACGACCACCGGCGACTCCTGAAGCCCTGATCACACCGAACAGAACACTGTTGAACAGCTGGGGGTGGCTGTTTGGTCGTCAATGGCAACCCAGCGTTCCGCTCGCTGATTTTTGCATTCTGAGTGCACCCCAACATGCAAACTCCACACAGAAAGGCCAGGAGATCACCCACCTGGGAGATCACCCACCTGGGCACCCCACAGTCAACAGCACCCCAGGTGGGAATTGATCCCAGGACCTTCTTGCTGTGAGGCAGCAGTGCAAGCACTGTGCCACCGTGACCCAACTATGATGTCAAGGTGCAGGTAACACGCGAGTAACATCCGCTACGTGAACGACAACAGCAAGAGCAATGGCTGCTAAGCAAAAGGCACAAATTGGTTTAATTGCTGTGTGGGGTGAACCACGTTACCAAAAGCAATTTGATCAAATGCTGCACAACCACACGGTTTGGGAAAATATTCACAAAGTATTTGCACCAAAACTTTCATTTAGAATTTCCAACGCAGCCTCCATTCTCGACCGGGAAAAAACATACGACCCCCAAATCACAGCGATGCCGATTCACACGGGACTAATATGATCACATGACCTCTGTGTTCGGCGAAATATGGTCGGTAATTTGCGGTGGAATTTTAACTTTACAAATTATGGACATGGCAGATTCACACGGGATTAAGATCACAGACGACCTCCGCAATTATTACAAATTACTAAAGGTCCCCAGGTAAGACTAGTCCCGTGCGAATAGGACTATAGACACACACACACACACACACACACACACATGCACATGCAGACACACACATTAACAAACACACACACAGTCACACACACACACACACACACACACACACACACACACACACACACACTCATGAACAAATTACACACACACACAGACAGACACTCGCAGACGCACATACACACATGCACACACACGCACAACACACACGCAGACATAGACACACACACATGTACCCGCAGACACACACGCACGCACGCACGCACGCACGCACGCACGCACGCACGCACGCACGCACGCACGCACGCACACGCACACGCACACGCACACGCACACACACACACACACATGTAGACATAGACACACATGCACACACACACACACACATGCAACACACACACACACACACACACACACGTGTGCGCAGTCAACAGTGCAGTGGAAGGGATGCTGACCTTTGCTTTTGAGAGACAGTAGGAGAGAGACAGAGAGAGAGAGAGAGAGAGAGAGAGAGAGAGAGGTTGAATCAAAAGGGCAAAAGAGCAAATAAAGGAGACTTGTGTGCAGCAGCAGCAGCAGCAGTAGCAGCAGCAGTAGCAGCAGCAGCCTATATACACACACTCCAGGGTGTCCCTGCACCCCCTCTAAGGAATGAAATGATCAATCAAATATATATGAAAGGTAAGCAACGTAGCAACAACCAGCCACCGCTGCTCTGTGTAGCAACAACCAGCCCAGGCCTCTACCACGACAGAGAGAGAGAGAGAGAGAGAGAGAGAGAGAGAGAGAGAGAGAGAGAGAGAGAGAGAGAGAGAGAGAGAGCAGAGAGGCTGTGTACGGCGACCTCGCTCTACCTCTGGCGTTAGCAGGTCTGAAGGACAACACGCGATGCCATGCTCCCTTCATCATCATCATCATCATCTTCTTCATCATCATCATCATCATCGTCATCATAATCATCATCATCACAATCGCATGGCCAACACCACAGGAGTACTCGTGTCATTAATACGACGGAATACCGAGACTTAAACATACATCTGGAGAAATACATATTTGTATTTCATACGAAGCAACCAAATCCTTTTGAATTCCTGGTCGTGTTGCTATGGTGATCGGAGTGTAAGGGGATAATGTGTGTGTGTGTGTGTGTGCGTGTGTGTGTGTGTGCGTGTGCGTGTGTGCGTGTGTGTCTTGTATAACAGAGTAGGAAAACGGATGTTCTTCAGCTGCGGTTGCAATAAAATGAATACATTTGAGTTTGTATGGCGATTCCCATCCGCGGACACAAACCTCGAGAGCAGTTCACGGGTAAAAGAAAATACAAACTAAACGAAAAATGGAAAAAACATAACCTAAGAAATAAATAATGAAACAAGGGTCGCCAGCTATAAAAGATAGTGTAGTGTAAGAATAGAATTAACGAAGTAAAAAGGGGATTCAAACAGTGGGGGGTCTGCTAAAAAAAAACATAAAAACAAAGGCCTGTCTGTGAAAAGTTTTTTTAAGGTTCTTTCAAACGTGGTCTGAAAAAGTCTGTACTGACTTCTTCCTGTTATTTCTACATTCTTCGACTGCCTTTCATATATTTTTTATATTTCTCATTCAATTGAAACTTCATGGATCTTGAATCTTGAAAATCGCGGAATCTTGAGAGCAACGATGAATAGTTTTCGAAGAGAATCCTAAGAAAAAGTGCTCAAGTTCTCATGATAAGAGGACGAGTGGTGGTGGTGGTTGAGGTCGAGGTCAAAGTGTTTTATTTGTCACAGGTGTGCAGGTGAGGTGGGGGGGGGGGGGGGGGGGGGCGGGGCCGGCGGACTCACAGGGGATGGTGCGCAGGTACAGGTTGTCTCGGATCACCTGCTGCAGCTTGTGGTCCACGGAGCCCTTCTGGAACTGCAGGCTGAGGTAGTGGCGCAGGTCGGTGTTCAGCACCTTACCTGGAGGAAGGAACACACGCAGACGTTATCATCACATGTTGCTGCTGCTGTCTCAATAGAATAACGGTGAATGGATCGCATTTATATCACACAAGGTAACAACCAACACGTCAGGAGCAGGTAGGGTTAGGTGGTGTCTCGCTCAGGGACACCTCCACACTTAGCTAGGAGGAGGGGGAGGAGCCCGGGGATCGAACCAGCGACCTTCCTGTTGCCAGACAACCGCTCTTATACCTCCTGAGCTACTGCTACTTACTAATTAGTATTGTTATGCTCGTATAAGAATATTACTGTTCTGCACGCGGACACTTTTACTACATTTTTGCCACCAACAGAGTATTGCAACTCATACTTGACTTTTTCTTGTACTTATTCGGTCCGATCTCACTAATTTATAAGAATACTTTTCACTGTACTTATTAGGTACGATTACTAATTGTTTAGAATTCATGTTGAGAAGAATACTGCAGGAGTGAATGGGGAGTAAGCATTCCATTGTACTGGTTGCATATGGCAATGAAGAAATCTTGAATCTTGAATCCTGAATCTTGAGGGTCATTACACACACACAACAACAACCAATGAGCTCGTTGTTTATTTACCGAAATACTGACTACTATACTAACCTGATAATATAGTATTAATATAATATAATATAATATACTCCTAT
>PIJE02000684.1:5000-7500 GCA_002895965.2 Coryphaenoides rupestris | reverse complement strand
GTGTGTGTGTGTGTGTGGTAGTGTGTGTGTGGTGTGTGTGTGTGTGTGTGTGTGTGTGGGAGTGTGTGTGTGTGTGTGTGTGTGTGTGTGTGTGTGAGCAAGTAGAGGTGCACCAGCACAAGATACATACAGAGGGATCATTGGGCAATAGCGTCTTATGAGGTTATTGTGTGCGTGGCTGCAAAATGCGTTTGAGCGCGAGATAAGTGCAGTTTGGACATCCATGCCTCTCGCGACTAAACGCTTGGTGTTTGATGCCTAAACCGATGTTGCCCCACTGTCTTATGATGTACTCATGCCCACACAAGCATTGGTAAGGTCGGATAAACGTTTCCATGAAAGTTGTGAAGACCCATCACCTTTTACTGTTTAACCGCTTAGAAACACACAAGCGCCTATTGTGAAAATGAATTGTGAACTACTCTCGAATGCAATAACCCCCAACTCCAAAACGGTAGGGAAGCAAGTAGAGGTGCACCAGCACAAGATACATACAGAGGGATCATTGGGCAATAGCGTCTTATGAGGTTATTGTGTGCGTGGCTGCAAAATGCGTTTGAGCGCGAGATAAGTGCAGTTTGGACATCCATGCCTCTCGCGACTAAACGCTTGGTGTTTGATGCCTAAACCGATGTTGCCCCACTGTCTTATGATGTACTCATGCCCACACAAGCATTGGTAAGGTCGGATAAACGTTTCCATGAAAGTTGTGAAGACCCATCACCTTTTACTGTTTAACCGCTTAGAAACCACACCAAGCGTCCTATTGTGAAAATTGAATTGTGATATACTCTCGAATCAATACCCCCCAATCCAAAACGGTAGAAGCAAGTAGAGGTGACCCAGCACAGATACATACAGAGGGATCATGGGCACGTAGCTGTTCCATGAGGTTATGTGTGCGTGGGTGATGCGTTTGAACGGGCTGGCGAGATAAGTGCAAGAAGACAAGTTTGGAAGACATTCCCCATAGGCCTCTCGCGACTACGTTGCGTGGCGTGTGCGTGCGTGTGCGTGGCGGGCGTGGCGTGGTGTGGCGTGCGTGGTGTGGCGTGCGTGGCGTGGCGTGCATGGCGTCCGTGGCGTGGTGTGGTGTGGCGTGGTGTGTGTGTGTGTGTGTGTGTGTGCTGCTACTGCTGCTAGGAGCTGTTTTGGCAGAATAGGCGTTGTGTAGCTCTCTCTCTCCTCTCAGTCTCTCCAACAACGGCCTGCATTGCAGCTGGTCGACACACAACACCACACACACACACACACACACACACACACACACACACACACACATTGTGATTAGTGTGAAGTGAGCCAGTTCATCACAATGGACTCCATATGGTCGCGTGAAGGTCGAACTGCTGGCAAATCTGGCTGCAGATCGAGGCACAGCCTGCTAATGTGTTCCTATTAGAGTCAGAAGTCTTCACTGCCCATGTGCTGAGACAAACAGGCGTTGGATTGAGTTGTGTTGCATATATTAAAGCTGCACCGTCGACATATGTTACATTTCTTTCAGGGTCAGCCTGGCAACACTGGCCCTTGATCATGTTTCATTCAGCGTAAAGGTAAGTAAACATCAGAAGTTTCCCTTTTTATTTTCATTCATACATTCAATGAAAACATGGCTTAGCTTACCAGTGTGTTCCTAATGAAGTCATAGGATATTTTTCAACCTGAGCACCAGATATGTTAGGTCAGAATTCAGGGAATTGTTTCAGACACCAAGCTTAAAATAATCTCAGTTAAATTACTGTGGCGAATCATACTGTGACCCTAACCTGGAGCTAACCCACTGCATAGCATGTATAGGGCCTCAGCCAAAATGGTTCCCCAGGATCCTTCACTCACTACCCTCTTCACACCATGTGTGAAGCCCAATCATTGGTCTACTACTATGAGGAAAAATCCATATTTTGTTTTGTCCTTTTCTAATTTGCTGTCCTCCTCCTATGTTGTCTAAATTCTTCTTTGGCTTGTTATTGATGTGAGCTGAAACTGTGTTGGCTTGCAGCTGCAGGTCATAAAGATAAGCAGGGGCACTGACCTTTTGTCACCCGTTTTACATCTTTTACATCCCTGTACCCCAAATGGTTTACTGCCCCACCAATCTAAACTCTGTTACGCTATGCTGCACGCTCATTCTCTACCAGAACTCAGTCTCTACTCGGGCACGCTGTCTACTAGGGGCTCCTGGGGGCTCCCAGTGGCCCTCTCTCTCCTAGGGAGCAGACATGCATCCATGCATGCATTAAAATACTCCTGGTCCTGCGTCCGCAATCCTGGCCCGGTCACCTCCGCACGGTTGCTCCTGATACGTGTGTTGTAGTGGTAATTAATAAAAGTTCATTAATTAAAAAAGTAGACTAAAGAAGCTAAATCAGAGGACAAAGTACCTGTACTGCGCTTAAACACTACCAGCCGTTGCTGTAGTACTTTAGCTAAGTCTCATGAACATTGGTTGACTCCCTGTGAACCACGCAGTTTTTGTTTTGAGAGGATAAAGGGCGCT
>PIJE02000683.1:243767-256508 GCA_002895965.2 Coryphaenoides rupestris | reverse complement strand
GATGTGGCCAGAGGAGGCCTGCTCTGCTCTTCAAGACTGCTTTGACACAACAGACTGGGAAATGTTTAAGCAGGCAGCCACTTACAACAACCATACAGACATTGAGGAGTACACAGACACTGCGACCTCTTATATCACTAAGTGCATCGATGATGTGACCCACACAAAAAGCATCATCACTCGGGCTAACCAGAAGCCATGGCTGACAGGGGATGTCCATCAGCTGCTGAGGGCCAGAGACAACGCCTTCAGAGCCGGGGATGAAACTGGCCTGAAAACAGCGAGAGCCAACCTGTCCAGCGGCATCAGGAAAGCAAAACAGGATTACACACACAAGATAACCTCCCACTTTAAAGACAGCAGAGACGCACGGAGCCTGTGGCAGGGCATTCAGACCATCACAGACTACAAACCTGCGCCACAGAGCTGCGAGAGCAACACCTCTCTGCTCAACAACCTAAATAGCTTCTTTGCACGCTTTGAAGCACAAAACAACACACGCCCACAGAAGACCCCAGGTCCAGACAACATCCCTGGTCGTGCACTGAAGGACTGCGCAGAGGAGCTTAAGGATGTATTCACGGATATCTTTAACACTTCTCTGAGGCAAGTCGTTGTTCCATCATGTTTCAAGGCCACCACCATCATACCTGTGCTGAAGAAATCTGCTCCATCCAGCTTCAACGACTATCGCCCTGTGGCACTGACCCCTATCATCATGAAGTGCTTCGAACGGCTAGTGATGTCACACATCAAATCCATCCTCCCCCCCACCCTGGACCCCTTCCAGTTTGCATACCGAGCGAAACGATCCACAGAGGATGCAATCTGCTCTGCCCTCCATCCAGCCCTCACCCACCTGGATACAACAGACTCATATGTGAGAATGCTGTTCATGGACTTCAGTTCAGCATTCAACACCATAATCCCACAACAACTCATCTGTAAACTTGACAAGCTGGGGCTCAGCACCTCCCTCTGCAACTGGCTGTTGGACTTCCTCACTAGAGCTGTGAATCTTCACTGGCCTCACGATTCGATTCGATTACGATTCAGCTGTCCACGATTCGATTCGATTCGATTCTACGATGCATCTTGATGCATCTCGATGCAGCTCAATAACCACAACCTCTTTTTCAGAGCGCTTCTCGTGTTTCTTCTAGCGCTTCCACATTCCTGCGTTGTGACGTCACACTAGGACAGGGGTGGCCAACCAGTCAGAGACGAAGAGCCAATTTCTTTACTGTGTTACTGCAAAGAGCCACATCATACACACATGAACATCTCCCCATCTCTTCCTCTCACACACACCAAAAATATTTGTAGCCACTGCCAGGGCAATAACATTTTCATAGTCTTATCTAGTTAATTCGGACCCCCCCCATCAGAACCGTGAATTAACGGACCCCCCCCCCCCCATCAGAACCGCGAATTAACGGACCCGCCCCCCCCATCAGAACCGCGAATTAATGGACCCGCCCCCCCCCCCCCCCAGAGACGCTGACTCGGAGCCCGTCACGCGCCTCCTTTGCGCAACATCTGTGATAACGCGTTAACTTTGACAGCCATAACAAAAACACAAAATTCAATATGAACGTAAGAGCCATGAAACCAGACAAAGAGCCGCGGGTTGGCCAGGCCTGCACTAGCGTATCCCGTCTATTTTGATTATAAATTAATTTGAAACAATGGAGAGACATCGCGTCCTGGCATTGGCAGCAGCTCTCCACATGAGCGGTGCCTTCGAAAAGATTTTTGTGTGTAGTACAACTGGGTTGTCCATGACGGCCTGTATAAGGTTCTCCTCCGCCTTTGTTGACAATGTTGATATCGTATGTCCCGCCCCCTCCTCAATTTTGATTGGCTGACAAGAGAGACGTGACATTGATGAGCGCGACGCTTCTCCAAAAGTTGAACTATTTTCAACTCAGAGCACTGGGAGCAGATCAACGTTAGTAGGCTATAATCGATTATGTTCTGTCACTGCATCGATGCAGAATCGTACATGTCCGCATCGCGATGCATCTTAGAATCGAGAAATGTCCACACCCCTATTCCTCAGTCAGAGGCCACAAGCAGTACGAGTCGGCAACAACACCTCGAGCAGCATCACACTCAGCACAGGGGCCCCCCAAGGCTGTGTGCTTAGTCCCCTGCTCTTCACCCTGCTGACACACGACTGCACACCAACCTACAGCACAAATCACATGGTGAAGTTTGCGGACGACACAACTCTGGTGGGTCTCATCACCAAGGATGACGAGACTCACTATAGGAAGGAGGTCAACCTTCTGACCACGTGGTGCAGAAACAACAACCTCCTGCTG
Source organism: Coryphaenoides rupestris (assembly GCA_002895965.2). Classification (NCBI taxonomy): domain Eukaryota; kingdom Metazoa; phylum Chordata; class Actinopteri; order Gadiformes; family Macrouridae; genus Coryphaenoides; species Coryphaenoides rupestris. The sequence goes on along the minus strand of PIJE02000683.1, from coordinate 254,181 downwards.
AATGTCAGCAAAACCAAGGAGATTGTTGTTGACTTCCGGAGAGGCCACTCCCAACACCCGCCACTGACCATCGATGGTGCTGCTGTGGAGAGAGTGAGCAGCACCAAATTCCTGGGGGTGCATATCAGTGAGGACCTCTCCCGGACCACCAACACTGCACCACTGGCGAAGAAAGCCCAGCGGCGCCTCTACTTCCTCCGCAAACTCAAGCGAGCGAGTGCTCCCCCACCCATCATGTGCACATTCTACCGGGGCACCATTGAGAGCATCCTTTCCAGCTGCATCACTGTGTGGGGCGGGAGCTGCACTGACTACAACAGGAAAGCCCTGCAGCGCATAGTGAATACAGCTGGAAGGATCATTGGTGCCAAGGCCCCACTCCCCTCCCTGCAAGACATATACAACACCCGCCTCACCCGCAAAGCGACCACAATTGTGAGCGATGCCAGCCACGCCGCACACAGTCTGTTCGGCCTGCTGCCCTCTGGGAGAAGGTATCGGAGCCTCCGTTCCCGCACCACCAGACTCACCAACAGCTTTATCCACCAGGCTGTCAGGAAGTCGAACTCTCTCCCCTCAGCTCCATCCACCAGGCTGCCAGGAAGCTAAACTCTCTCCCCTCTCCCCCACTCCCTCCTCTCTGCCCCCCCCCCCCCCCCAAAGAAAACACTCTGGAGTCTTACCCTCTGACACACAGAATGACTGTCTTTGCATTATACACTTTCAAACTGAAACTTTCTGCTGCTATTACTGACTATCTTTGCACTATTACAACTTCAAACTTATACAGAAAACTTTTTGCTGCTATTTTTACATATACACTGTGAACTCTTATTCTTTTATTGTTATTTTTTTAGTATCAGTAAATGTCTTCATCTGCTGTGCACTTTATTTATTGTCTACTTTAGTGTTAGGATATGTCTGTCTTTATCTGTTGTGCCTGTGCACTTTACTGTTTACTTAGTGTTAGGAAATGTCTTGTCTTGTCTTCACCGTGGGATAGTGAGAAACGTAATTTCGATTCCTTTGTATGTCTGGTACATGTGAAGGAATTGACAATAAAGCTGACTTTGACTTTGACTTTGAAGGGACAACACACAATATTAATGATATAAACACAACCTTTGACAATAACATCAGCATTTACAGTCTCCATAAACATCCTGGGGAACATTCTGTCTTTGTTCATTTGTATTTTTTCTTCCTTTTTTTCTTGCTTCCTTCCTTTGTATTTCTTCTCTCTCTGTCTGTCGATCTCTCTCCCTCCCTTCCCCCCTCTCTCGCTCGCTCTATGTCTCCCTCTCTTTCTCTCTCTCCCCCTCTCTGTGTCTCTCTGTCTTTCTCGGTCTCTCTCTCTCCCCGCATGCTCTCTGTCTCGGGCTCTTTCTCTTTTTTTCTCTCCCTCTCCATCTCTCACTTTCGAACCTTCTCCTTCCCCCTCTCACCCTCTCCGTCCCTCCCCCTCCCTCTCGCTCTCCCTCTCCCCCCTACCCCTCCCCCTCTCTCCCCTCTCTCCCTGTGTCTCTCTCTCACCTGTTCGGTGGAGGCCGAGGGGAGCTGTGCCCGGTTGAAGCTGCTGCCCTGGTCAGAGGACACATAGATGACCCGGGGAGTCCACTGCAGAGACAATGGATGGTAATAAAAACCAAAACATTCTGTACACGGCAAATCACCCTCATAACGCCCAGTGGTGCATAGACCACTGGGTGGACGTCACAGACAGACAGATACATTCATATTTCTTTACAGTCTACACCCGTAGTCAAAATCCCATTTTTTCAGAAGTCCATTTCATTGCCTGGTGACATAGCAAAAAAACGGAAAAAACCAAACTATAATTACCACTATTTAGTCTGACATCTTGACAAGAGGAAAACAAACAAGAAAGCAGCCAGCATGTGGGTGGGAGTGGCAGGCGATGGGGGATGCCTAGCACAGGGTTTCACATGATGCTGCACATATTTTATAATTCCACGCCGACATCTTGCTGCTTCCTCCCCATTACCATCATCAGGATAACAACATTATTCTGACAACCAGAATATTATATAAAGATAGAATATATATATTCTATCTATTAAACAAAGCTGCTCCTTTTGCTGTAAAGACTGTAAATAGTGTGAATATTCTGATTTGTTCTTTAACTTCTTGAATCCTTAATCTTGAGACTGGTTGCTCGGTTACTCTAGACTTACTCTACACTTTTGTTATTAGGCTTCTAGTCTCTCACCGGCTCCTCCATGACGGAGGTGATGAGGAAGCCTCCGATGTAGCCGAAGGAGAAGATCTCCTCGGCGATGGTGGTGAAGGTCATGCCAAGGTCCTCCGTGCGCTTGAGGAGAAACTCCCCCCTCCTGTCCGCCTCCACTAGCGAGAGACGCACACACACACACACACGCACACACGCGCACACACACACACACACACAGGCACACGCACACACAGACAGACATTGACTGAATTATATTAACCTAAGAGAATAGAAGGTTTGAATAATTCAGCACAGAAGTTAAGGTTAATATCGTAGAAAGTACATTTCAGAGGGTTATATTCACCAGATAATACGAATAGTTGCAGTACATAAAAAAAAACTGATCGAATACATTAATATAGTCTTTAATCTTTTCATAATAAAAAAAAAATCAAAACTAAATACCCATGGATGTGGACATTTATATATTGATTGATGTTGCTAGCGTCGGTCAACCATTGAGTCAAAAATAAACCGTTTTGTGACCGCATTCCACATTGAGGATTGTTTACCGGAATCGGTATTTTTAGCGGACATTACATCATCTTCTACGATGTCCCCTCCCGGCTCCCCCCCCCCCAGTGTGGTGTGAGTGTGTGGGGCCGGACGTACCGGTCCCCTCGGGACTGTAGCTGAAGAACAGAGTCACACCGGCACCCCTGCAGGGACAGACGAGTGCGCATGTCACATGTCACCACAGAAACATTTTTGCACAAACGCAATTGTGTTCTTCAAAACAGGAAGTCCCACCAGTAGACGCACACAACAGAGCCTACTTCAGGCATGTGTGTGTGTGTGTGTGTGTGTGCGGTGTGTGTTCTGGTCGGTGTTCCACATGCTCACCACATGAAAGAGTGTGCGCCGTCGTGAACCTTTCTCCAGCTCGCGCCAAAGTCCAGTGAGAGCCAGAGACCGCCCTGCATGTGAAGAGGGTCACACAACACACACACACACACAAACGCACACATACACACGGAAATAGCAAGAAAAGAGAATGTTTATCTTTTGAAAAACAGGACAGTGAGGTGAGATGTGTGTGTGTGTGTGTGTGTGTGTGTGTGTGTGTGTGTGTGTGTGTGTGTGTGTGTGTGCGTGTGTGTGCATGTGCATGGCAAACGTCTCGCACAGAACATGACAGTGTTCAAGTGCACATCACATGATCACACAACAACAAGGGAATAGGAGATGGAGGACAGAATGAGGAACTGAAAGAGAGACTACTACTGCAATCGCGACAAAATACTTTTTCAATGCCGCCGCCGCCGCTTGTGTGTGAATGTGAATGTAGGCTATGCTACGCTAGGCTATGCGCGCCGTTGCTAAACTCTGTGCTGTGTTGTGCGGCCAGGTGAAGTGTGTTTGCACAACGCCGGGCTCTCGAGAAGAAGAAGAAGATTAAGGAGAAGAAAGGGCGAGGAAGGCTGGAGTTCCCCGGCGAGGAGGAGGGAGAGAGAGAGAGGGCGGCGGCACCCACGTCGATACTGATGACCACCAGGTAGTTGGGGTTCAGGAAGTGGAAGGTGATTGGCTGCGCCAGGTGGAAGGGCAGCCGCACCGAGCGGAAGGTGACGCCCGCGTCCGTGGAGGCGAAGATGATCCCGCCAGAGTTGTCCACCACGGGCGTGTCGGCGGTCAGGATCACCTGTAGGTTTACAGCAACGGAGATGAGTGTCGGTCGGTAGGTAGGTCAGGGGGTCAGCCGGTCAGTAGGTAGGTTGGTAGGTAGGTTGGTAGGTTGGTAGGTCGGTAAGTAGGTCGGTAGGATGGTTGCTGGGTAGGTAGGTCAGATTTGTTGGTAAGTCAGTAGGTAGATCTGTAGGTAGGTCGGTAGGTAGGTTGGTTGGTAGGTCGGTAGGTCAGTCAGTCGGTAGGTAGGTTGGTTGGTAGGTCAGTAGGTAGGTCGGTTGGTAGGTCAGTAGGTAAGGTAGATAGGTCAGTAGCTAGGTAGGAGCCCTAACCCTAACCCTAACCCTAACCGTAGGTAGGTCGGTAGGTCGTTCGGTCAATGGGAAGGGGAAATTGAGGCCTTATGTCAAAAACAGTAATAGTACAATAATAAAGTGACAATAGAAAAAAATAAACATCTGTGTAAAAACAATGTCATAAGTACATTTAAATAAAAAACCAGCTAACTGATTCTGTAGAAATTCAAATAAAAAAGAAACGCGTACGACATCGCTAAATAAGGGCATTTTAGTGACAGTGTCAGATTCAGACTACTTTACTAATCAATGAATTAATCCCAAAGTGGGCGGTTAGTTTGTCGAAATACTCATATCTTTTTTGTTTTTCGTTACGTGCTGCTGCTGCTACCGCAGAGTGTTTGTCTGAATGTTTTTCGGTGAAGTGATGAAAACACTTAGCACTTAGCAATGAAAGTGGCCTGGTCCGTGTCTCACACACACACACACACACACACAAACATTAATCTGAAACGTTGCGTTCGCTAATAAACATGTTTTGCTGAACGTGTCGGCGAGTTGACTCATGGGTGGGAAAGTCTGCCAAGCATGCAGGCAAGGTAAACTTGACCTGGCTGTGCTGTCCTTGAAAAGAAGCAGGCTTGCACACCACAGAAAACACTGACTTTGAAACACATCGCGATTCCAAATGCAAATGTGATTTTAATTAAAAATGTCTGCTCTGCTTTTATGAAGGAGGAATGGAAAACACATCCGCAGTCTCTCTTAAGATCTGCGATCTGGGAGGAGAGGGGACACACTGGGTCGGTTTGTGGGTCGCACGTGGTTCACACACACACACACACAGCTTACGTTAAGAGAATTGCCCGGTCCGGTAGTGACACCGAATTCCTTCCGGATGAACGTGTTCCCGATCCGGTGTGAGACGTCCCGGAACGACTTGCCGTAGTCCATGCTGATGGGAGGAGGACAAGAACATGTCTTATGCTTAGTCTAAATCTCTCTCTCTCTCTCTCTCTCTCTCTCTCTCTCTCTCTCTCTCTCTCTCTCTCTCTCTCTCTCTCTCTCTCTCTCTCTCTCTCTCTCTCTCTCTCTCTCTCTCTCTCTCTCTCTCTCTCTCTCTCTCTCTCTCTCTCTCTCACACACACACACACACACTCACGACATCACTCGTAGAACATTGACGAGAACTTGAGGCCGGTGTTCCACCGGAAGTTGTCACGACAACAACAGCAACAACACCTGGGTTACCTGCGGTAGAGGCGGGAGGACCCCCCCTCCAGGTAGGTGTCGATGGGCGCACTGATGGTGGACAGCACCAGGATGACCTGTGGGTGACGCAACAGGCCATGTGACTAGTGCATCGGAAATGTGTGTTTCCTTTCCGATAAGAAGATAACAATGAGCAGGGATGAGTCGGATCAAATTAGGGCGTAATTAGACCGATACGTGGCATTTGTTGGGGTCTGTACCAAAACAAACATGTTTTCTTAATCTGGAGGAAAATATTTGGACTTCATTCAAAATGGTAAATTGATAAATGTGCAAAATTAAAAATGTTACGCTTATCAAAAATTGTAGCTCCTGCGATTTGGATATTGCACTCACTAAAGCCATATTGTGATTTTGATTACACACTTTAATTATTATTAAATGGTATTTACCCTTTAATATTATGTAAGGGGATTATTTCCCCCTTATGCTCTCCTCTCACTAATATTAACAGTGGAATGGAACAATGTTACTTAAGGTATGCCTCTATTACTGATGCCCTCCACGCCAAATGACAGTAAACCTTTAAAGTTAAAATAGATAATATTGACAGTTGTAAAGAGAGAGAGTCCCTCCCTCTCTACTCCCAGCCCCTCCCTCCCTCCGTCTCTCCACCAATGAGAAGAATTTCACACACCTGTTGAAAGACAAAACCAACCTCACCAATCAGGGATCAGAGGTGCTCTGATTGGTCAGAAATGAGCCGGGAGCGCTCTCTAAAAAGTACAGTCAATGTATTGCTCTTATAAATGTTATTTATGAATGTTTTGATGTTATTATGCCTACTCACCCCTGTGCCATCACCCACCCACGTCAGTATACAAACTGGAACCATCATCACCATTGAAACCAGTCTAAAAGAGAGAAATGATTGGGTCTCTCAATCAATCCATTGGGGTTCACATCACATATGCCTATTCATTAAATACAGGTATATGGATATATTTAGGCAAAACACTTTTAATTCAGATTTGCCATTATATTTCATCATTGTGCAATATTCTTCATATTCTTTATATCATGTGCAATACTTTATACTTACTTTATACTTTATAGTTCTCCTAGGAATTAGACTTATTGTAAATTTGTAAACCTGTTATTTTATTTTTATTATTCTACTGTTTATTTCTCTATTGTTTTATTCTACTGCTATGCAACCTGGCACAAGAATTTCCTTCGGGATCAATAAAGTTCTATCTTATCTTATCTTATCTTATCTTATCTTATCTTACCTCGTGTGTATTGTCATCCAAAATCTCGTGTTCGGTTCTGGTGAGCGGGAGTCGACACGAGGTGAAGCCGGGACTTTGAGGGCCCCTGGGGGCCGCGGTGGGGGTGCTGGTGGTGTTGGCCCCGGGGTTGGTGTCCCTCCTGGGTCGAAGCAGAACCTGGGGAGTCCGATGGAAAGTCACCGTCCTGCGGTCCTCCCCCCGTCCTCCTCCTCCTCCTCCTCCTCTGCAGGAGCCCGGGTCCAGCAAGACCACCCATAGGACCAGGACCACACCGACCTCACACCTCCGAGCCATCACCTGTTGTGTTGCACACCTGTTGGGGGCCAGGAGCCTAGACTTTGCCCAACCTACACTTTCTGCGTTGTTGGCTGGAAGTTGAAAGGCAGAGAGAAAGGGAGAGAGAGAGAGAGAGAGAGAGAGAGAGAGAGAGAGAGAGAGAGAGAGAGAGAGAGAGGAGAGGAGAGAGAGAGGAGAAGAGAGAGGCTTATCTCCCTCCTCTCTCTCCCCCTCTCCCTTTCTCTCCATCTACTCTCCTCTCTTTCTCCCTCTGTCTTCTCTCTCTCTCTCTCTGGGTGCGGTGCCACGTAGCTGTGTGAGGTTATTAGACTGAGGGAGAGATAGGGAGTGGAGGGAGGGAGGGAGGAAGAGGGGTTGGCGAAGCACCTCCGCCTTTCTCTCTCTCTCTCTCTCTCTCTCTCTCTCTCTCTCTCTCTCTCATCTCTCTCCCCCCCCCCCCCCCCCCCATTTTCCACCCCCAACCCCTCTCTCTCTCTCTTCAAGTTTATTGGGAATAAAATCCCAATTGTCCCCCCATATCATCTGGAGCTGTGTCAGTTTTTCCAGGATTTCGTCTAAGTGGAGCAAACTCCTTATAGAAGAATACATTCTAACGTAAACAATCTCGCTTTTCTATGTGTTGTTTGTTTGTCACTCTGTGTGCATTCACATGTGTGGTGAACATGCAGTCTGGTGTGGGACCAAATACTCACAAGGTAAAGTTTCCAATAGCATATGCATTTCAATTGCAAGAATTCCCCATGTGTCAACTGGAGCACGGTCCAGCTACAAGCCACAATAGCCCCGTCTATAATACCTGCAGATGACTCAATGGAGACTAGTTTAACCTATACTTTACCGCCATCTTGTGGCGAGTTTTTGCAGAGCACCTTTAAAATGGAATCACAGGCCTTTTCATTCCCTACCACAGAAATATCCTCTCAATGTCAACAAATGCAAGTTCATTTTGGTCTCTAACATAAATACACGATGACTGTGGGATTCAGCGATGGAGATGGCATTTACGTTTCTATCGACCAAAACAATTACTAATAAAGATTATACTGGCTTAGTTTGGGTTAGTAGACAGGGTGCTCACCTCTGGGGCCCCACCAGGGACTTGTCCTGGTTAGATGCATGTATTCTGATGAGGTAAAACAAACACACACACACACACACACACGCACACATACATACAATAGTATCTACTTTAAACAATTCTGCATTCAACATTTATTTTCATTACATTCAAATCCAAAAGTAGACTATATGTACAGTTTAGATGAAGAATGTGTCTGATATGTTTGTTACCCAACCCAGTCTCCATTATTTAACACCCTGGGTGATTCAACGTCAATGGGTCAGTGTGTGTGTATGTGTGTGTGTGTGTGTGTGTGTGTGTGTTTCGCACATGGTTTCTTCTTCACCATCATCATCATCAGTGATGGCCTCTTTCTTAAACAATGGGCCTCTTTCTTAAACAATCCGAGAGAAGTTGTCCCCCAATACAAACCCCATTTAAAAACACATCAGGTTTTACTTATTTGGGGATCAAAATTACTCATTCAACAGAGGATCTTGTTTCCACTAACTATAGCCCAGTGATATCTGGAGTGACTAACCTTATTAACAGATGGACAACAATGCCAATTTCAATGATTGGCAGGATTAATATCCTTAAAATGAATGTCCTACCCAAATTCCTATACTTATTTCAATGTATACCACTTCCACCACCAACAAACTTATGATTATTTACATTTTTTTTATTTAAAGTATGTTTTTATCTGGTTGGTTGTTTCTTGTGTTTACTGTATTTGTAACTTGTTGTTCCTTGAAAGGGAAAAAATATATAAAAAATCCAATAAACACATTTGGAAAAAGAAATAACAACTGCAAAAGAAGGGGGCATGTAAATAGGCTATGAAATAAACCAATGATGTGGCTATCACACACACGCTAAATTCTGCTCAATAAGATGAGGTAAGATAAGATAGAACTTTATTGATCCCGAAGGAAATTCTTGTGCCAGGTTACATAGCAACAGAATAAAACAATGGAGACAGACAGACTGACATACAGGGAGAGAGAGAGAGAAAGACTGTGAGATAGAGACAGAGAGAGACAGATTTACAAATTTACAGTAAGTCTAAGTCCTAGGAGAAGTATAAAAATATAGGCCGCTAACATATAAGATAAGATATTCAGTCAGCAATAACAATTTGGCAATATTTGAAGTGTAATAAAAGGGGAATAATAATAATGGTAAGAGGAAGTATTGCACATGATATAAAGAATGTTAAGAATATTGCACATAATGATGAAAGGCAATGTAGCATGGTAATATTGAGAAGAAGTATTGCACATGGTGATGAGAGGTAATATTGCAATACATAGAGGCAACATGATATTAATAATATAGCACATGATATTGAGCATATTGAGAAAATAGCCATGTGCTCATTATATCATATTAAAAGTTATCCCATGATTCAAAATGGCTAATAAAAAGCACATGGCTGGCCTAAAGAAGTTGTGCAACAGTGCCCCGCCCCCCCCCCCCCCCCCCAGCGTGCTGGGAATTTTACAGAGCTTCCACTGTGAGAACTTTCCGGTATTGCGCAACAGGCTGAGCGCAGTGAGGGGAAGAGAGTGAGAAGTCCTGTCGCTTGGTTGGAAGTCTTTCATTTGCAACATAAGCGAACGGATCGCTCATAAAAAGTAACGAAAGTACATTTTGTCTTCGCATTTTTGTGCCATTTGGTGAATTTTACGCGCACTGTGTAGGTAAGAGACCACGTTGTTCATCACCCGTTATCCCGATGGATATTGTTATTCGATTCTACACATTGATCCGATTCTACACATTGATCCGATTCTACACATTGATCCGATTCTACACATTGATCCGATTCTACACATTGATCCGATTCTACACATTGATCCGATTCTACACATTGATCTTGTTCTTAGGATCTGAGCCATCAACCATGATTCTGTCGTTCCTGAAGCTGTGGAAAGCCTTCATGGACTGGCTGTCCTGGGTGGACACCCTCGGCGGACTCATGTACTCCCCGCAAGGTCTAGATGCACCGGGACGCACCGGGACGCCACAACGGGGACGGGACCCCCTAACAGGGATCAGGGCTCAGCGCGACCTGCAGCCGCCAGACCACATCCAGGGAGACGAGACCAAGGATGCTTATTTATAGACCAGGAGGGGACCTGATTGGGACCTGATTGGGATGCCAATGGTGTTCAGGGGACATGAGCAGGTGTCAGTGGGGTGTACTTTATCATACTGTAACCCTGCACTACCATTGCGTCATTACATCTGGTTACTTGCACTAAATGTGTTACTGAATGTATTACACATTGCATTGAAATGTATGTGAATAATGTTAATGTGAATACGTTTTTATTGTGTAGATCATAGTGACCAAATGTCTGTGTTGGTGCGA
>PIJE02000683.1:208125-243742 GCA_002895965.2 Coryphaenoides rupestris | reverse complement strand
TCGATAGGCGTGGTGTTGTGTGCGTGTTCGCTGTGGGAGGCGGGAGGTTGTGAGATCTAAATGTTCGCCTATTAACTCAATGATTGGTAGTTTTAGATGAAAATGTACGTGTGCAATTTCCCCTTTTTGGGATATTTGGATATTAACATGGAATCTGGTTTTGTACATTGCTTAGACAAATGTGATTGTCCAGCATATTTCCGTTCAATGTTTTAAATGGTTTTATTAAAATGTGTTGAAACACCAGTTGACTATGGGGATGTTTGGTGTCTTTCAAAACTCTGGTGTTGCTAAACCTATCAAACAACAAGGTACAATAATGGCTAGACTACAAGCAGAGACAGAGAGAGGGTTCCTGAGGCAGAGTGTCCCGGTTTACCCCAACGCCATTTCCGGTCGCCTACTACCTATGAGCTGTGCACGCTATTGCCGCTCACCGGAAGTCCCGCCCTCTCCCTCGCCAATAACGCTCTTTGGGAGCATCCCGTCTCAGCCTGTGGGAACGCCGAGGTGACTTTAGACAGCACTTTCTATGGTAATGAAGCGTTAAAGCCGCCCCCCTCCTCTCCTCTCTCTCTCTCTCTCTCTCTCTCTCTCTCTCTCTCTCTCTCTCTCTCTCTCTCTCTCTCTCTCTCTCTCTCTCTCTCTCTCTCTCTCTCTCTCTCTCTCTCTCTTTCAACTTCCAGCCAACAACGCAGAAAGTGTAGGTTGGGCAAAGTCTAGGCTCCTGGCCCCCAACAGGTGTGCAACACAACAGGTGATGGCTCGGAGGTGTGAGGTCGGTGTGGTCCTGGTCCTATGGGTGGTCTTGCTGGACCCGGGCTCCTGCAGAGGAGGAGGAGGAGGAGGACGGGGGGAGGACCGCAGGACGGTGACTTTCCATCGGACTCCCCAGGTTCTGCTTCGACCCAGGAGGGACACCAACCCCGGGGCCAACACCACCAGCACCCCCACCGCGGCCCCCAGGGGCCCTCAAAGTCCCGGCTTCACCTCGTGTCGACTCCCGCTCACCAGAACCGAACACGAGATTTTGGATGACAATACACACGAGGTAAGATAAGATAAGATAAGATAAGATAAGATAGAACTTTATTGATCCCGAAGGAAATTCTTGTGCCAGGTTGCATAGCAGTAGAATAAAACAATAGAGAAATAAACAGTAGAATAATAAAAATAAAATAACAGGTTTACAAATTTACAATAAGTCTAATTCCTAGGAGAACTATAAAGTATAAAGTAAGTATAAAGTATTGCACATGATATAAAGAATATGAAGAATATTGCACAATGATGAAATATAATGGCAAATCTGAATTAAAAGTGTTTTGCCTAAATATATCCATATACCTGTATTTAATGAATAGGCATATGTGATGTGAACCCCAATGGATTGATTGAGAGACCCAATCATTTCTCTCTTTTAGACTGGTTTCAATGGTGATGATAAGGGTTCCAGTTGTAATACTGGACGTGAGGTTTTGGGTGGAATGGGCGAGCAGGGGGGTGAGTAGGCGATAGATAACATCAGAGAGCGATTCATATAACATATTATAGTTAGAGCAATACATTGAACTGTAACTTTTTAGAAAAGAGCGCTCCCGGCTCATTTCTGACCAATCAGAGGCACAATCTGATCCGGCGTCGATGGTGAGGTTGGATTTTTTTTTTTTTTGTCTATTCAAACAGGTGTGTGAAATTCTTCTCAATTGTGGTGGGGAGAGACGGAGCCTGGAGGGAGGGCTGGGAGTAGAAGTATGGGAGGGACCTCTCTCTTACAACTGTCAATATTAATCTATTTTAACTTTAAAAGGTTTACCCTGGTCATTTGGCAATGGAGGAGCATCAGTAAATAGAGGCATACTTATAGTAACATTGTTCCATTCCTACTGTTAATATTAGTGGAGGAGGAGAGGGCATAAGAGGGGGAAATAATCCCTTACATATATATTAAAAGGGTAAAATCCATTTAATAATAATTAAAGTGTGTAATCAAAAATCAACAATATGGCTTTAGTTGATGCAAATATCCAAATCGCAAGGAAGCTACAATTTTTGATAAGCGTTATACATTTTTAATTTTGCACATTTAATCGCAATTACCATTTTGAATGAAGTCGCATAATTATTTCCTCCAGATTAAGGAACATGTTTTTGTTTTTGGTACAGACCCCAACAAATGGCCCAACGTATCGGTCTAATTAACGCCTCCTAAATTTGATCTCGACTATTCATCCCTGCTCATATGTTATCTCCTTACAGGGGAAGGAAACACACATTTATCCGATTGGCAACTAGTCACGGATGGCCTGTGTGCGTCACCTCGCACAGGTCATCCTGGATGCCTAGTCCACCATCAGTGCGCACCATCGACACCCTTAGGGCCGATGGAGTGGGGGGCCATGTCCGCCTCCAATATCTCGGCAGTGTACGCCAGGTGTTGTTGCTGTTTTGTTGTCGTCAATGTTTCTACCGAGTGATGTCCGTGAGTGTGTGTGTGTGGTGTGAGCAGAGATTGAGAGAGAGAGAGAGAGAGAGAGAGAGAGAGAAGAGAGACAGAGAGAGAGAGAGTAGAGAGAGAAGAGAGAGAGAGGAGAAGAGCAGGAGGAGGAGAGCAGAAGAGAAGAGAGTTTAGAACTAAGCATAAGAACATGTTCTTAGTACTCACTCCATCAGCAATGGAACTAACGGTCAAGCTCGTTCCGGGACGTCTCACACCGGATCGGGAGGACACGTTCATGGCCGGAAGGAATCGGTCGTCCACTACCAGGGACCCGGGCAACTTCTCTTACGGGTAAGCCTGTGGATGTGTGTGTGTGATGACCGAACGATAGCGGAGCGCGGAGCACAACCCGGAGGCCCAGTGTGTCCCTCTCCTCCCAAGATCGCAAGGATCATTAAGCAGAAGACTGCGGATGGTGTTTTCCATCCTCCTTCATTAAAAGCAGAGCAGACATTTTTAATTAAAATCACATTTGCATTGGATCGCGATGTGTTTTTCAAAGTCAGTGTTTTCTGGGTGTGCAAGCCTGCTACTCTTTTCAAGGACAGCACAGCCAGGCTCAAGTTTACCTTGCCTGCATGCTTGGCATTCAGACTTCCCGCCACCCATTGAGTCAAACTCGAAATTTGTAAATCTGTCTCTATCTATCTAGTCTTTCTCTCTCTCTCTCCCTGTATGTCAGTCTGTCTGTCTCCATTGTTTTATTCTGTTGCTATGTAACCTGGCACAAGAATTTCCTTCGGGATCAATAAAGTTCTATCTTATCTTACCTCATCTTATTGAGCAGAATTTAGCGTGTGTGTGATAGCCACATCATTGGTTTATTTCATAGCCTATTTACATGCCCCCTTCTTTTGCAGTTGTTATTTCTTTTTCCAAATGTGTTTATTGGATTTTTTATATATTTTTTCCCTTTCAAGGAACAACAAGTTACAAATACAGTAAACACAAGAAACAACCAACCAGATAAAAACATACTTTAAATAAAAAAAATGTAAATAATCATAAGTTTGTTGGTGGTGGAAGTGGTATACATTGAAATAAGTATAGGAATTTGGGTAGGACATTCATTTTAAGGATATTAATCCTGCCAATCATTGAAATTGGCATTGTTGTCCATCTGTTAATAAGGTTAGTCACTCCTGATATCACTGGGCTATAGTTAGTGGAAACAAGATCCTCTGTTGAATGAGTAATTTTGATCCCCAAATAAGTAAAACCTGATGTGTTTATAAATGGGGTTTGTATTGGGGGACAACTTCTCTCGGATTGTTTAAGAAAGAGGCCCATTGTTTAAGAAAGAGGCCATCACTGATGATGATGATGGTGAAGAAGAAACCATGTGCGAAACACACACACACACACACACACACACACATACACACACACTGACCCATTGACGTTGAATCACCCAGGGTGTTAAATAATGGAGACTGGGTTGGGTAACAAACATATCAGACACATTCTTCATCTAAACTGTACATATAGTCTACTTTTGGATTTGAATGTAATGAAAATAAACGTTGAATGCAGAATTGTTTAAAGTAGATACTATTGTATGTGTGTGTTTGTTTTACCTCATCAGAATACATGCATCTAACCAGGACAAGTCCCTGGTGGGGCCCCAGAGGTGAGCACCCTGTCTACTAACCCAAACTAAGCCAGTATAATCTTTATTAGTAATTGTTTTGGTCGATAGAAACGTAAATGCCATCTCCATCGCTGAATCCCATAGTCATCGTGTATTTATGTTAGAGACCTTTTAGAGACCAAAATGAACTTGCATTTGTTGACATTGAGAGGATATTTCTGTGGTAGGGAATGAAAAGGCCTGTGATTCCATTTTAAAGGTGCTCTGCAAAAACTCGCCACAAGATGGCGGTAAAGTATAGGTTAAACTAGTCTCCATTGAGTCATCTGCAGGTATTATAGACGGGGCTATTGTGGCTTGTAGCTGGACCGTGCTCCAGTTGACACATGGGGAATTCTTGCAATTGAAATGCATATGCTATTGGAAACTTTACCTTGTGAGTATTTGGTCCCACACCAGACTGCATGTTCACCCACACATGTGAATGCAACACAGAGTGACAAACAAAACAACACATAGAAAAGCCGAGATTGTTTACGTTAGAATGTATTCTTCTATAAGAAGGAGTTTGCTCCACTTAGACGAAATCCTGGAAAAACTGACACAGCTCCAGATGATATGGGGGGACAATTGGGATTTTATTCCCAATAAACTTGAAGAGAGAGAGAGAGGGGTTGGGGGTGGAAAATGGGGGGGGGGGGGGGGGGGGAGCGGAGAGGTGGGGAGAGACAGAGAGAAGAGAGAAGAGAGAGGAGAGAGAGAGAGAGAGGCGGAGGTGCTTCGCCCACCCCTCTTCCTCCCTCCCTCCCTCCCTCCACTCCCCTCTATCTCTCCCTCAGTCTAATAACCTCACACAGCTACGTGGCACCGCACCCCGAGAGAGAGAGAGAGAGAAGACAGAGGGAGAAAGAGAGGAGAGTAGATGGAGAGAAAGGGAGAGGGGGAGAGAGAGGGGGAGGGAGGGGGAGAGAGAGAAGGAGAGGTAGCAAGAGAAGGGAGGGAGGTATATAAGAGTTAGGGAGAGTTAGGGAGAGAGGTAGAAAGTTAGGTAGAGTTAGGGAGAGTTCGGGAGAGAGTCAGGTTGAGAGTTAGAGAGAGAGTTCGGGAGAGTGAGGCAGGACTGGAGCCCAGACCCTGCAGGCAGCTCCGTGTGTGTGTGTGAGTTGCGTTCCGTTGCCCAGGAGGGAAGGAGGGGGCGTGGCCTGGGCAGGGCGCTGCTCGCTCACCAGCACCTCCCTATGGGCCTGCAGGACCCTGACCCCCGGTAGCTACGGCAACATCTCCCGGCAACCGCCTGAGCCCTCCTACCCCTGGCTTTGTCTGCCATATGCTTTTCCCCCCCCTCCTGTATACCTGGCTCTCGCTCTCTCTCTCTCTCTTCTCCCTCTGCCTCTCTCTCTCCTTTTTCTCCCTCTGTCTCTCTCTCTCTCTCTATTCACTTTCTCAGTGCATATTTTACACCATCTGTCTCTTTGGATCTTGCCTTTGCTAACTTTTAACACACCCACTTTTATTTGCTAGTGTGTGCATGTGTGTGTGTGTGTGTGTGTGTGTCTAATGTCTCGATGTAGCCTTGCAGTGGACTTATACAGTTATACATTTATGCAATAGGTGTCTGTGGGAGTGTGTGTGTTTGGTGGCTGGCTCAATTGGCCTCACCTGGCCCAGTTAGAGTCTGAGGGGTGGGACTGCACATGGCCTGTGGTGCATTGGCTAATCAGTGCACCACAGGTTAAGTCAGCCACCAGCACACACACAAACACTCAGGAGTGTGTGTGTTTGCTTTTAACTGCAAGTGTGTGCAAATTTGGCTGTGTGTGTCTGTGTGTATGTCTGCGCATGCGTGTCAGGGCCCAACCGTCACGTTGACCCCAAGTGTGTTTTGCGATTACACATTTTTCGGCATGTCTCGCGATGTCTCGACGCCTGTCTTGTCGAAGAAGAAACATCCAGAAACGTCCAGAACAATGACGTAAGAAGTGAGAGAAACTGTTACTGGCGCAACTCTGCGGCACAAACAACAAAATCACACGCTCCCTTGAAGTTAAATACCAAGGAAGGAGATCACCATTCACTCATGATCCCTCATATTTTATCCCGCTGCCTTGCTAACCACAGCCAATCTCTGTCCTACGGGACTGTGCACAGCAGAAGGACTAAGAGAGAGAGAGAGACAGACAGACTGACATACAGGGAGAGAGAGAGACAGACAGACAGACAGAGAGAGACATAGAGGGAGAGAGAGAGACAGAGATAGAGAGACAGACAGACTGACATACAGGGAGAGAGAGAGAGAAAGACTGTGAGATAGAGACAGAGAGAGAGAGAGAGTGAGAGAGAGACCGAGACAGAGTGAGAGAGACAGAGACTGTACTGGAGATGGTTAACAGACTAGTTCCTATTCTGGAAAAAAACTGTTTGATTTGCTAATTTTCTCCTCTCTACTTGTACTGGTAATTTATATTCCACTCCTTTTAAACCTTTAAACTTCCTTTTTTGTTACAGCACTTTGTCATTTTTCCTTTGTTCAATTGTTAAACTGCTTTGGCAGCCAATGAAGCTATTTTGAAGGGAATCGAGGAGAGAGAGAGAGAGAGAGAGAGAGAGAGAGAGAGAGAGAGAGAGAGAGAGGGGGAGAGAGTCTGCAGCATATGAAACCACACCCGAGGAGCAGACGTCTGCCAGCCAGACAAACAGGCGGTCAGATACAGACAGACAGCCACGTTATATTCTGTCCGCTGACCCCGTTTTCCCCACGTGTGAATCTCAGAGGTCTCCTCACATCCATAATCCTCTAATAGGACCCTGGGTCTCCTTCAACGCCCTGCTCCTGGGTTACGCCGGTGGCTACGTCCACAGGACTCGAACACGCGTCCTTTTTCCATCCTTCCAGCGAGCCGGTGGCTTCAACCCACTCGACGATTATTGGGAAAAGGTGGCAAATATTCTGTTCTTTATCGTCTTGCGTTAGTAGCACAATAAAAGAGGTCAACTTTACATGATGTGTCCGTCATAGAGTTTTATTTGATGTACCACTAATAGCTAATTGCCATAATGGCTGATAAATGTGCATGTAATGGAGAGGACTGGGGTGTCTTTATGTGGACTGCATGGAGATTCACGCATGCGTAAAGATGCCATTTTTCGGGTGCAGGACTTCACACTCGCACGCACACACACACACACACACACACACACACACACACACACACACACACACACGTGGACAGACAACGCGCACGCACTCATCATTTGCAAAAGCCAAGTGCGATTGCATTTGAAACAGGTAGGTGGCGCTTGAGGTAGCTGAGAGAGAGGGAGCGGGACCGAGAGAGAGAAGGGGAGAGGCCGAGGAAACAGGAAAGGAGGAGGAGAGGGATTGCTAGAGGAGGGGATAGAGAGGTAGAAACCATGGGAGCCAGACGGACCTCTATACACACACACACATGCACACACACACACACACACACACACACACACACGCGCATGCACATAGTCCATCTTCTGCTTTAGACTTTAGGATCTGCACTGACAAGTCCCCCCCCCCCCCCCCACCCCAAACACACACACACACACACACACACACACACACACACACACACACACACACACACACACGTACACAGATAAAGACATTGCTGTAGCTCTGCAAGGGACTTATGTGCTCACACATTCACTATTCCATTAACAATGACGAGGTGGCCGTTTGCGCATCAACTCACTTGCCACGTGCACGCAAGACTGTATATCGTCAAACTGTACAGCTGACGTAAACAGAGACATTGCACACACACACGCACACACACACACACACACACACACGCGCATGCGCACATGCAATATGCCGAGTGTCCACAAGAGGGCTCAAGTGAATTCTTTTTCCTGCACTCAATTTAGCCAGGGAGCGCCTAAGCACGTGTAGTGGCGGTGGTTGGTGGTGGAGGTGGTGGTGATGGGTGGTGGTGGAAATAGACCCCCACGAGTGTAGACATGAGAAACCCCCAAGCTGGAGCAGAGACACATAGTCAAGCCACAGCATCATATACGTTGAGCGGGCGGGAATTGACGGTAGAATTGACGGTGGCCCCACGTTGCGAAAAACAGTGACTTTCTGGGTCGTTGTAGATGTAGTTGTAGCCCCCCAGAGATCGGGTGGAGGCGGGGGTTGGAAACATGTCACATTCCATATTGGAAGTTGGAAGGGAGTTAGTTTTTCCTTCAATAGCCTTGTATGGAAGTCTGATTTCCTTCTTTTGGTGTGTGTAAATTCAGTGCAGATGATAGACAGAAGCAAATTCCATGCCAGTCTTCTTGGTGGTGTATGAGGTTGACTTGGCGTCCTCATCAAAGAAATCAATCAACAGACAGAAAATGCTCATAAATATTATTTTTCAATCGAAGCTTCAATATCTATACACTTTTTCACCCTTTTAAAATTTGGGCAATTTTGAGTCCACCTGTCAAAAAATGTCAAATTTCAATGTGGCAAAGGTATTTATTTCCCGTAAATTCCAGGCCGTCTAGTCAGTAAAAGCTGTTGTGAAGCAGCCTTCAGCCATCAGGTGTCCGCATGAACGTTTTACTGGCATTCCTCGTCTAACAGCGGGAGACGGCTTTCAAAGAGCAATCTGGAGAACAGCTTGCAGTATCTCGTACCGACCCCAGAATACCTGATCTTTCCCCCGAACCCGGGGCCTGTGGAAGTCTTGCATTTATATTGATACCGACTCTTTCATATAGCTGGTAGGTCCTTACACGTGTGACCAATATCTTTGATTTATCCCTGAGCGAGCAAGTTGGCTCATACTCTCTCTCATACCTGCTACCTCTGAATTCACCCTAAATCACTCCAGATGTCAAATTACTGAATTATAATTCTGAAATCGTAATTGTCGAGGTGCATTTGACTCATGGGAGATATAACATAGGTTGTAGCCAACAATCTGATTTCGATATATGTCGACAAATAAAGTAATCATATGTTGTTCATCAATAAAATATTCCCCTTTTCAGCCTTCACACACATGGCATGCATATATAGAAAAAAAATTCTCCACGAAAACGGTTCTGATAATGTTGTGGTTCGTGGCCGTCCCACAATGCACTCTGTCTCCTGCTGCGGCCGGCTCATGGCCCGCAACCCGCAGTTTGAGAACCGTACTGCAATCCCAACAGGCGGTGTTGACCGTAACCAAGGGCAACACACTTGGCTGTCTGTGTTGGCATAACCAGCACCCACACTTTCAACACCTAGCAAAGCCTTTCCAATCAACATAAGAGAGCAGGGCAGCCAATCCGTCGGTCCAACTCCAGCAATTAAGAGCAAGAGTGATTAGTCAGTTAAAAACAACATGGCGTCTCTCGCCGTGTTTTCTTTGCTAAGCGGCAGACGTGACCTCAGCAATTATTTCCCTCCACAGGCTCCACTCCCACCTTTTTTTGAAACTCACATCTGGGGATGAATGTCGATGGGACGAGAGAGCAAGCGAACTCATGGATCTGGGGAAGGGAGAGAGAGAGAGAGATAATGAGAGAGAGAGAATGAGAGAGAGAGAGAGAGAGAGAGAGAGAGAGAATGAGAGAGGGAGAGAGAGAGAGAGGAGGGGGGAGGTAGAGAAAGAGGGAGAGAGAGAGAGAGACATATGTAGAGGAGTGGGAAAGAGAGATGAGAGAGAGAGAGAGAGAGAGAGAGTGAGAGAGAGAGAGAGAGAGAGAATGAGAGAGAGAGAGAGAGAGAGAGAGAGGAGGGGGGAGGTAGAGAAAGAGGGAGAGAGAGACATATGTAGAGGAGTGGGAAAGAGAGATGAGAGAGAGAGAGAGAGAGAGAGAGAGAGAGGAGAGAGAGAGAGAGAGAGAGAGAATGAGAGAGCGAGTCAAGAACTAGTTGCTGATCTCGCTGGATGCACGATACAATTTGCAACACGGGGCATAAAAGAAGGCCCTTCCTTTTCAGCGAGGACAGCAAATTAAAAAGTAAACCGGAGGTAAATCTGTCAGCTCTAAAAAGTTCTGAACGGTCGGGACGCATATAGCATCATATCCCCCCCACACACACACACACCCTCACCCCCCCCCCCCCCACCTCCCTCTCTCCTCCCTCATGCTACCATATTGTGGTCTGTAATCTCCTGCTTGTAAACATAACACCCAGTGAGAGAGGGAGGGAGAAGCACTAGAGATGGTTACAATTAGAGGTGAATGCGTCTGTCCAACTGGGATCTCCGTCCGTCCCACCTCACACGTGGGGCGGATGTGATGATGGAGGAGGTGGGTGTGTGTGTGTGTGTGTGTGTGGAGTGTGTGTAGTTTGTGTTTGTGTGTGTGTGTGTGTGTGTGTGTGTGTGTGTGTGTGTGTGTAGGTGCACTTTGATGAAAAGCAGACAAGTCTAGACGGTGTAGGAGTCCCCTTCAAGTGGAACGTGTGCACGTGCACGCGAACACACACACACACGCACACCCACACAGTCGCACACAAACACATGCTCACCATATATATACAGACACATACACACACACATACATGTGACTACCGTATATCTATCTGTACAATCATCTCTGCGCTATCTATCGTAAAATGTAAGTAATTCACCCCAGGGAGCGATAGAGATAATGGAGATCATGTTATGGAAAGCCCCAAACATTTGATTTCCAACACATCCTTGGCCTATCCACAAACGAAAGCTTTGGCAACATGACATAGCAAACTGTCATAGCTCTATCAGTGGTTCTTTGCATACACATTGCTGTCGTTTTCAAGAGACTAGCGGCCATCCATCCATCCATTATCGTCCGCTTATCCGGGGTCGGGTCGCGGTGGCAGCCGGCTAAGCAGGGCCCCCCAGGCTTCCTTCTCCCCAGCCACACTCTCTAGTTCCTCCTGGGGGATCCCGAGGCGTTCCCAGGCCAGACGAGATATGTAATCCCTCCAGCGAGTTCTGGGTCTGCCCCGGGGTCTCCTCCCAGTTGGACGTGCCCGGAAAAACCTCCAAAGGGAGGTGCCCGGGGGGCATCCTAATCAGATGCCCGAACCACCTCAGCTGACTCCTTTCGATGCGGAGGAGCAGCGGCTCTACTCCGAGCTCCCTCCTGATGACTGAGCTCCTCATCCTATCTCTAAGGCTGAGCCCAGCCACCCTGCGGAGGAAACTCATTTCGGCCGCTTGTATCCGCGATCTCATTCTTTCGGTCACTACCCAAAGCTCGTGACCATAGGTGAGGGTTGGAACGTAGATGGACCAGTAAATCGAAAGCTTCGCCTTCCGGCTCAGCTCCCTCTTCACCACAACGGACCGGTACAGCGCCCGCATCACTGCAGACGCTGCACCGATCCGTCTGTCCATCTCCCGCTCCATTTTGCCCTCACTCGTGAACAAGACCCCGAGATACTTGAACTCCTTCGCTTGAGGCAGCAACTCACTCCCAACCCGGAGGGAACACTCCACCGTTTACCGGCAGAGAACCATGGCCTCAGACTTGGAGGTGCTGACTCTCATCCCGACTGCTTCACACTCGGCTGCAAACCGAGCCAGTGCATGCTGGAGGTCACAGTCTGATGTAGCCAACAGAACCACATCATCTGCAAAGAGCAGAGATGCAATTCTGAGGTCCCCAAACCGGACACTCTCCTCACCTCGGCTGCGCCTTGAGATTCTGTCCATGAAGATCACGAACAGAACCGGTGACAAGGGGCAACCATGGCGGAGTCCAACACCCACTGAGAACATGCTTGACTTTGTGCCGAGAATACGGACGCAGCTCGCACTTTGTTCATACAAGGACCGAATGGCACGTACCAACGGCCCCGGTACCCCATACTCCCGTAGTACCCCCCACAGGATTCCCCGGGGGACACGGTCATAGGCCTTCTCCAAGTCCACAAAGCACATGTAGACTGGATGGGCAAACTCCCATGCGCCCCCCAACAACCCTGCAAGGGTAAAGAGCTGGTCCACTGTTCCACGGCCGGGACGGAATCTGCATTGTTCCTCCTGGAGCTGAGGTTCGACAATTGGCCATATTGGTTTCAAACCGACCTTCTGTAGCCATGACAACTCTGACAAGACCATCTGCATCTCTTGTCGGCCATTTGTTTCCTTGAACCGTTGTTGAAATTTTGACGGCATTATCTCCTTCCCTTTCCTTTTCCTTTCGTAAAGGATGGCCCAGTGTACTACCCTGGAAATCCAGAGTTCTTGCGAGAGCACAATTTGAATTTGCTCAGCGAGTCACTCTGGTGATCAGTAACATGCTCATTAGCAATTCCTGTTGATCAACGTAAACCAATCACATCGGTGTATCTGATATAGGCGGGCCAGAGGCGGGCTAAACAGATGACGACAGCGCTGTGACGGAATCAGTCCGGAATCAGTCAGTAAACATTGCAAGATGGCTGTCGAAAATGTTGACTGAGTATCTGTACAAACCAACTATTCTCATATTCTGCTTGCAAAAACTGCAAAAGTCGTTTAGTGGCTCCATTTCCATTAGGCTACATTTACGTCTCTCTGTCAAACTATTCTCCAAAACAAACTCGTTTCCGTCCTCTGGATACGTCACCCCGTGTATTCTTCTGATTGGTCGTAGTGTTATCCAATTGCGTGCAGTGATATTTTCAAACGCATGCTTGGTGCCGCCCCTCGAGTTGGGCCATTTTCATTGCTCATTACCAGACCCTACAGCTTTCTAGATGTGGGTCTGGATTTCCAGGCTACCAGTGTACCCTATGCTATAGGAGATAGGAAATGAAGCATTGAAGCACCTTTCCTTCGTGTTGAGAGAGATCGACCAGCATGTCTACTTCCGGATCATTTCACTCAGTTAGGAACCTTCCTGTAGCAACGATAGCCGATATTTGACTGGAGCCTCATCTCAAATCGTTTAGTCTCCGACCCGTGCTGCCCTGGTGCATGGAAGTAGCAGACGCATAATTAGTGTTATGAGTGTGTGTTGTGTTTGTCCCACGAGGAATGAAAAACAGGCAAATGAAACACAACACACAGGTAACCGTCACGTAGATGGACCATCATCGTGTTTGATTCAACCCGAGCTGTGGTTGTCAACGCGGGGGCATCGTCTTTCCCAAACGTAATATTGCAAATCAAATGTTAGCAAACGCGCACGCCAGGCCATTCATTCCATGTTCTGGGTTTGGAAGAATTCCCAGTCCACGTTCCAAGAACAGCGTGATCAAGTTATGTCAAAGTCATAAATAACATGCAGAAATATGCTTCCAGTAATACGCATCCACGATACCGAGAAACAGAAACATTGGCTTTGCGACGCATCTGCTCTAATATTGGTTTTGTGTGCAAACTTTACATGTTTTTTCACTTAGTGTTGACGCTTTAGTCTCGCGCCACGCCAGCTTGTATGCTAGGATACCGCCGACGAGTAGCTCTATTGGCTAACCTGCTAACCAATGTCTGGCGTGCTCCATGTTCAACTCAAATTCATGGCCATTGGGGCCGTCCGCGGTTCAACCGTCTGACGGGTGGTTTATAGATGAGCGAAAACTTTAATTGCAACCGACCACTTTCATCACAGTCCATCAGGTAATACATTAATAAATGTTTGCATTTAGAAAGCAATTATTTTTGGGGTGTTAGCATTGGCTTTATGTGCCAATTACCTTAACAAATAACAGTGGTGAATATATGATATTCAATGACATTCATGGAGGATTTTATGGCCCTCGGTTACTTTGTGCACAGCTAGCACGTTGTTTTGTGTCAATGTTTTCAGGGTTCAATGTGAGTTATCCCTCGGTTTGCCAGTACCTTCCCAGCCTCCCTCGCAGGCGTAATTAAACCAAGATGTTCTCTGGTGACTCAGCTCTAACAAACCACAGCCTTTGTTAACTTTCCAGATTTCTCTGGACATCCCCGGATCTTGGAGCTCCTCACATGTCTGAATTAGCCCGAGCGCCAAAAAGAGTTAGCCGCGAAGGAGCCACTAAGCCACGATAAAAGGCACGGGAAAAAAACGACGTGAAAAATAAACGTCTCGCTTTGATGAGGGCTAAAGGGGCCGAAGATGATCGATACGATCGAGTTGGGGTGTGTGGGAGGGGAGGACGGGTGCATTGCCATGTTGGGGTCGTGTCCGCACCTCTGAGAATGTAATTAAATGTAATTAAATTAAACATGGTCCGTTGTTGTGGGGGGGGGGGGGGGGGGGGGGGGTTACTGTACACACACGCCCCAGGTTCCTGGTCTGCGTTATTAAAACGGTGGGCTCTGCACTTCTAGGCATTGAGTCATAACGTGTTTTTCACATTTTAGTCAGATTAACGAGGTGTAGGGAGTCGGTCGGTCTAGCTGCCATTTTAGAATATTACACAACCCTGAGGGTGTTGAGTGGGAGGGGTGGCAAGTACAAAACAACTGACCACACCTCTCTCTATCTCTCTCTCTCCCATCCTCTCGTTTCTCTGTCTCCGGTCTCTCCCATCACTCCACTCTGCCCTCTCTGCCATTCTCTCCATCTCCCTCTCTCCATCTCCCTCCTCTCCTTCCCCTTCTTGCACTCTCTCTCTCTCTCTCTCTCTCTCTCTCTCTCTCTCTTCCTCTCTCCCCCCCGCCCCCCTCCCCTCTCTCTCTCTCTCTCTCTCTCTCTCTCTTCTCTCTCATCTCTCCTTCTCTCTCTTCTCCTCTTCTCTCTCTCTCCTCTCCTCTCCTCGTCTCTCTCTCTCTCTCTCTCTCTCTTTTTCTGCCGTCTGCTAAGGGAGGACAGGTTTGCGTAAAGTAACACGCTCCTTGGTTGTTGGAAATGCCAAAATATGTGGAAAGAATGGGGGCAGACGGTAAGACACAACAGAAGCCCATCCAACAGAAACCGACTGATCCCGCAGCCCAAAGGCGGTTTTCAGAACAATAAAAAGAGAAAAGACTCCAGGCCCGGTCTACCAGTCCAACAGCACGACCGGACCAGAACCGACCCGGGGCCAAAGAATGTCCTAGAGCTACTATTTTATGTTCCCAGACGTCAATTAGTTTGCTATAGTGTGCTGGACTCAGGTCGTGCCAACGGACGAGGTATTGGACAAAACCACAGCGGGACATTATGAGTCCAAGAGAGAACGCCACACCGGTATGGAAAGCTTCTGAGGCCAAGTTCAGTTCCCAAGTTCTCGGACGGGTTGTATGGGAACCGGGACCAGGATTTGACCACACGGTATGCACACGGTGCGGTGGACTGGGGTTTCCAGCGACCACATGATAAATTCTCATCAGAGCGGATCGAAACAGATGTGGCCAACACCTAATTGAGGCTAGGCCGATTGAGTCCTGCCTCTGCTTCCCTCTCTCGCTATGTACTACATCCAAGTCCAACATTTTCTCTCTTGCTGTCCTTGGCTTCTGTCAGGAGGCCGCCTTTGTGTTTGTGTTGTGTGTGTCCTCTCCTCCACACACACGAGGTCTGCAAAACGGGAATCGGTGTGTGTGTGTGGTGTGTGTGTGTGATATGAGTGAACGTCAACACTGGTGGCAGCTGCATGTTGCAGGTGCACCTGAACCCCCAAACCGCCCTGGCGCGAGCACATCTCTCGCGGAGAGGGGGGGTGGTCTCCTGCGGTCATCCGGGGGAAACACTCTGTTCAAAACCCCCCGTTATGAAATCATATGGAGAAGGACGAGCCAGTGGTCAGTGGCCCTATTCCCATATCCATCCCTTGTGAGTCTTGGAATCCATTGCCGAAGTTAAATTCCTGGCAGTGAGAGAGCGGGGGAGAGAAAATGAACAATACATGCTAGGATAGAGATAGTTATTAAATGTTGACTTGTTTCAAGTAAACACGACTGACGCGCCGTACGATGACTCAACGGACAAACGCTAACTGGCAGCTCTCGACAGGAAACAAACGGCATAGCGTTGAGGCTAACATTTGTTTTCGCTGTCACGCTCCGAAGTCATGTTACACACTGCGAAAACGCTTGTGGCTTTCCGTTGTATGCTAATACGCCAACATGTAATAAAGTGCGATCTCAAAACAAACAGTTAGCTACCCTGCCACAGGCCCGGGCATATACAGAGGAAGTGTTTTGACGAGTGCCGTTAGCAGGCACGTTCAAACAGCACTGAGGAGACAGCAAATGAAAAGTGTGCCTGAATGAATGATAATGAATTATAGCGGAAAAACATTATTTGCTTCGTGGGACTCTTTCCAAAAATGCCACAAGGATGAACAAATCGTCGCCAACAAAAGTGCAACGAAACCCAAATGGCTCACAATTGAAACTAAAGCGACGGCTGCAGTGAGCAGTGTTATGTTGCGCCGGTCTCAGCTAACTTCCTTTCCTTCTATCAGCTAATTTCGTTTAAGATGCGATGACAGCTCTTCTGGAAGAAGTCTATGAATAGGCCGTATTGTCGTGAACCACTCCAGAGGCAGCGGCTGGGTTGATTTTTTTTGTTTGTAAGACGGGTTAATACTAAATTTCCACTGGATCATTTCAATTTCCGCTGGGCAAAACAAATTCCTTTCTAGGTCAGCGATAACATCGAGATGCAGCCGCCGGAGTCTGCTAGCAATGAGCGGAGCGGGAACATTCAGTGGTCGTGGCGACTCGTAGAAAATCGGGGAGAAACCAGTTCAAACGGACTGGTCGTAGCTCGAGGCTCGCCAGGACGTGGGAGGACATGAATGCAAATGCACTGGGATGTCTGGTGTTTACTTCGCCAGCGCTTCGAGAGGAGATTCAAACTGGTATTTTAAAGAAATATGCTTCCAGTAATACGCATCCACGATACCGAGAAACAGAAACATTGGCTTTGCGACGCATCTGCTCTAATATTGGTTTTGTGTGCAAACTTTACATGTTTTTTCACTTAGTGTTGACGCTTTAGTCTCGCGCCACGCCAGCTTGTATGCTAGGATACCGCCGACGAGTAGCTCTGTTGGCTAACCTGCTAACAATGTCTGGGACGTGCTCCATGTTCAACTCAAACAGGACATTGGGGCCGTCGCGTTCAACACGTTCTGACGGTGGTTTATAGATGAGCGAAAAAACTGCTAATGCACCGGACCACTATTTAACACGTCATCAGTTAATTACATGGTGAATATAAAATGTTCTGCATTAGAAAGCAATATTTTATGGTGTGTTAGCATGTGCTTATATGTGTGCCAATTACCTTAACAAATAACAGTGGTGAATATATGATATTCAATGACATTCATGGAGGATTTTATGGCCCTCGGTTACTTTGTGCACAGCTAGCACGTTGTTTTGTGTCAATGTTTTCAGGGCTTCAATGTGAGTTATCCTCGGTTGGCAGTACCCTTCCCAGCCTCCCTCGGCAGGCGTAATTAAACAAGATGTTCCTCTGGTGACTCAGGCTCTAACAAACCACAGCCTTTGTAACTTTCCAGATTTCTCTGGGACATCCCCGATCTTGGAGCTCCTCACATGTCTGATAGCCGAGCGCCAAAAAGAGTTAGCCGCGAAGGAGCCACTAAGCCACGATAAAAGGCACGGGGAAAAAAAACGACGTGAAAAAATAAACGTCTCGCTTTGATTGAGGCTTAAAGGGGCCGAGATGATCGAACGATCGAGTTGGGTGTGTTGGGAGGAGAGGACGGTGCATTGCCATGTTGGGGTCGTGTCCGCAACCTCTGAGAATGTTAATTAAATGTAATTAAATAAACATGGTCCGGTTGGTTGTGGGGGGGGGGGGGGGTTACTGTACACACACGCCCACAGGTTCCTGGTCTGCGTTATTAAAACGGTGGGCTCTGCACTTCTAGGTATTGAGTCATAACGTGTTTTTCACATTTTAGTCAGATTAACGAGGTGTAGGGAGTCGGTCGGTCTAGCTGCCATTTTAGAATATTACACAAACCCTGAGGGTGTGAGTGGGAGGGTGGCAAGTACACACTGACCACACCTCTCTCTATCTCTCTCTCTCTTTCTCTGTCTCGGTCTCTCCATCACTCACTCTCTCTGCCTCTCTCTATCTCTCCATCTCCCTCTCTCCTTCCCTCTCTTGCACTGTCTCTCTATCTCTCACTTTTTCTCTCTCTCTCTCTCTCTCTCTCTCTCTCTCTTTCTGCCTCGCTCTCTCTCTCCTCTCTCTCTCTCTCTGCCTCTCTCTCTATCTCTCCATCTCTCTCTCTTTTTCTGCCGTCTGCTAAGGGAGGACAGGTTTGCGTAAAGTAACACGCTCCTTGGTTGTTGGAAATGCAAAATATGTGGAAAGAATGGGGGCAGACGGTAAGACAAACAGAAGCCCATCCAACAGAAACCGACTGATCCCGCAGCCCAAAGGCGGTTTCAGAACAATAAAAAGAGAAAAGACTCCAGGCCCGGTCTACCAGTCCAACAGCACGACCGGACCAGAACCGACCCGGGGCCAAAGAATGTCCTAGAGCTACTATTTTATGTTCCCAGACGTCAATTAGTTTGCTATAGTGTGCTGGACTCAGGTCGTGCCAACGGACGAGGTATTGACAAACCACAGCGGGACATTATGAGTCCAAGAGAGAACGCCACACCGGTATGGAAAGCTTCTGAGGCCAAGTTCCAGTTCCCAAGTTCTCGGACGGGTTGTATGGGAACCCAGGACCAGGATTTGACCACACGGTATGCACACGGTGCGGTGGACTGGGGTTTCCAGCGACCACATGATAAATTCTCATCAGAGCGGATCGAAACAGATGTGGCCAACACCTAATTGAGCTAGGCCGATTGAGTCCTGCCTCTGCTTCCTCTCTCGCTATGTACTACATCCAAGTCCAACATTTTCTCTCTTGCTGTCCTTGGCTTCTGTCAGGGGCGCCTTTGTGTTTGTGTTGTGTGTGTCCCTCCTCCTCACACACACAGGTCTGCAAAAACGGGAATCGGTGTGTGTGTGTGTGTGTGTGTGTGTGATATGAAGTGAACGTCAACACTGTGGCAGGCTGACATGTTGCAGGTGCACCTGAACCCCCAAACCGCCCTGGCCGCGAGCACATCTCTCGCGGAGAGGGGGGTGGTCTCCTGCGGTCTCCCGGGGGAACACTCTGTTCAAAACCCCCGTTATGAAATCATATGGAGAAGGACGAGCCAGTGGTCAGTGGCCCTATTCCCATATCCATCCCTTGTGAGTCTTGGAATCCATTGGCCGAAGTTAAATTCCTGGCAGTGAGAGAGCGGGGGAGAGAAAATGAACAATCTGCTAGGATAGAGATAGTTATTATGGTTGACTTGTTTCAAGTAAACACGACTGACGCGCCGTACGATGACTCAACGGACAAACGCTAACTGGCAGCTCTCGACAGGAAACAAACGGCATAGCGTTGAGGCTAACATTTGTTTTCGCTGTCACGCTCCGAAGTCATGTTACACACTGCGAAAACGCTTGTGGCTTTCCGTTGTATGCTAATACGCCAACATGTAATAAAGTGCGATCTCAAAACAAACAGTTAGCTACCCTGCCACAGGCCCGGGCATATACAGAGGAAGTGTTTTGACGAGTGCCGTTAGCAGGCACGTTCAAACAGCACTGAGGAGACAGCAAATGAAAAGTGTGCCTGAATGAATGATAATGAATTATAGCGGAAAAACATTATTTGCTTCGTGGGACTCTTTCCAAAAATGCCACAAGGATGAACAAATCGTCGCAAGCAAAAGTGCAACGAAACCCAAATGGCTCACAATTGAAACTAAAGCGATGGCTGCAGTGAGCAGTGTTACGTTGTGCAGGTCTCAGCTAACTTCCTTTCCTTCTATCAGCTAATTTCGTTTAAGATGCGATGACAGCTCTTCTGGAAGAAGTCTATGAATAGGCCGTATTGTCGTGAACCACTCCAGAGGCAGCGGCTGGGGTGATTTTTTTTGTTTGTAAGACGGTTAATGCTAAATTTCCACTGGATCAATTCAATTTCCGCTGGGCAAAACAAATTCCTTTCTAGGTCAGCGATAACATCGAGATGCAGCTGCCGGAGTCTGCTAGCAATGAGCAGAGCGGGAACATTCAGTGGTCGTGGCGACTCGCAGAAAATCGGGGAGAAACCAGTTCAAACGGACTGGTCGTAGCTCGAGGCTCGCCAGGACGTGGGAGGACATGAATGCAAATGCACTGGGATGTCTGGTGTTTACTTCGCCAGCGCTTCGAGAGGAGATTCAAACTGGTTTTGTTTTTGTTTACAATCTTCTAATATCCTTTCCAGGCAGGGCCTCGATAATCGACTTGCCCACAGAACATGGCTGTCAGGGAAATTATTGTTGTTGGAGGGTTTTTTTTGGGTTTTTATCCGAGAACATTGCGGTCTTGTTGTTGTACGACAGAGAGCGTATTTCCCATGCAAACATCTGTCCAGACTGTGAAGTTAAACGTAAGGCCCTCAGATGAACCTCGTCCTTAGCAACCAAAAAACTGATAATCTCTACTGGACTGCTGCATTCCTCAGATATTGCCTAATATGTTTTTCCTCTGTGTGTGTGTGCGCATGTTTGTGTGTGTGTATGTGTGTGTGTTGACGTGTGTGATCTCAAACATCTGTCTAGGTCATCATTTGGCACTTGCATGTCCACAGAGCCGCCTGACTCACTCGCAGTCTGTTTCCTGTAAGCCACTATGGATCGCTGCTCCTCCTCCCACAGTCTGAACTTTGAGCCTTGTTTCAAACCATCCACTCAGAACATAATTTAACCACACGCTTGTCCGTATCTCTCTTCCTGTTCCTGATTTCCACATCAACCGCGTAGGATGTCATGTCCACACGGACACGGACACACACACACACACACACACCGACTCCCAGCACAGCACGGCCAGTCTAGTGCTGGAGATAACTGAGATGTGATTCCACACTGAGGTGAACAATGTGTTTCCCTGCTCCGTACCTTGCGGCCCTTGGGTGCCCTTGGTGCCCTCCCCAGGGCAACCCGTCTACTGCTACACCCACTACTCCACATGTTTTAGGGTTAGGAATGATCGTGCTAAAGTGACTAATGATAATCATCATCTGCCAATCTCCCGTCACCCAAAACTTGTTCTTCTTCTGAATGATGAGTGTATCTTTCATCACGCCCTTTAGGTTATTTCCGATATGGCAACACAAGCCCAAGCCACGCCGTGGATAACACCAGCGAGACAAGATTGCGTTGCGTTGCCCCGACAAACCCATTCTTCTTGGCGATGCCAAATTCAAGATTCGAGCCACTCCACAACATCCTCACAGCGTTCGGCGTTATGAATCCGAAGCCTCATGGATCATTGAGTTGATGCTCAGAGCTGACTGTATAATGAAGCTGCATACCTGACAATGTGCTGATGTTGGCCGACACCCAGGCGGGCCGTTTTTCACACAGATGTTATTTTAAGACAGGATAAAAAAAAGGAATCGTTTTGGTTTTTGTTGTTGTGGTTCAAACAAAGTGGTGGTGGTGGTGGTGAGGACAGGCTATTAACTTGAGCCATGGGGGGGGGGGTGGTGGTTTCGTTTAGATAGCACTGCAGGTGGTAAAAACGGTAATCTTTCAATCCATGCAAAGATGGCTGACGGTGCATTTTGCATTTCGGCGGGGTTCTCGTGTGACAGCTCACGGTACGCTTGAATGCTTCTTCTTTCTTCTTCTTCTTCTTGTGTCAAGCCTGGTCTTGATTAATGTCAGGCGTGGTAGATTCCTCACCTTCTAGAAAACGCTTGCAAGGTGTTAGGGGGGTGTTAGGGGGTGTTAGGGGGGAGTTAGGGGGTGTTAGGTGGGTGTTAGTGGGTGTTATATATAGCTACTATAGTGGGACATATAGCTAAGCACGCTCTATCCATAATCACGTCTCCGTCACCAGAGACACTCCCCAGAGACGTTGCACCTCGCAAGGACGGGAAAGAAAATGTAAAATGGCTAACTAACTAATGCTGGCTCCAACGACGCATCGCTCCTGAATGTGAACCATACGCCAGCCATGTCCAGAACTGTGGCGCTTATATGTTGTTGTTGTTGTTGTTGTTGTTGTTGTTGTTGATCCTCCAAAACAGGAAGTGGCGACGTGGTTTAGGGGTTGCCGTCGGCTACAGGCTACAGAGCGGTTCTTCACCCCAGGAACTCAGGAGACCACCGATTACCACCACTGCTGTGTGTGTGTGTGTATGTGTCTGTGTGTGTGCGTGTGTGTGTGCACATGTGTGTGTGTGTGTGCTATGTGTGTGGTGTGTGCGTGTGTGTCTATCCGTTACATGGGCTGTCCACATGGGAAAACATACAGTCCGCAATATCACATTTCGTTAATTAAGTATGGCCAACCAATGCAAAGCAAAGAGTAATAAAATCATATCGGCTTACACATACGGGTATATTTTCAATATTGGTATTCTAACAAAATGAATAGTGAACCAGATAATCGACCAAACAATTACAGAAATGTGTCTTTACAATACTGCACATTACAACAATCACACATATTAATAGCATCTTAGAATCATTTCTTGACCTTCCATACAGAATCTGGTTATGAGGCTGAACCCCTGGATTGTGAATGAATTGCTTGGCCGTTGCCAAATCGGAGTTCAATAATCCCAAATGACTTTGGGAATGTTGCTCTCCTTTCTTTGGCAGCGGAGACAGCGTTTGACAGCCATCCCCCGACTCCATATAATGAGAAACAGACCAAAGTGGAAAGTAAGATGCTCATCGCTCAAAATCATCGAGGACCAAAATACTATATTATTTTTTTTTCGTGCTCACATTAACCTCAACACCATAGCCCTTCACACACACTTGCTCCCACAGCAGGACGCAGCCGAGCTTTGCTTTGCCCTCGTTTTCAGTACGGTGTTAGTTTGCGTGTTTCCAAAAAGTCCGGTTCTTTTCTCCAGAGCTTCACGTGCCAATCTGATAAAACCGGAATGACTTGTGTCTGGGGGAATGGGCAATTTCCACGAGGCCGCATTGCCAGCCATCTCTCCTCAGTCACTTTTGATTTGATTTGTTATCTACTATCGACATAACAATGCTGCCCCTGACAATATGACTGCTGAGAAACACAGTTTTACTCCGATCACGCAGTTGATGGCACTTGCGGGATGTTGGGTGGATGCTGTTGTTGTCGTGACCCAGGGTTTGTGTTATTAGTGAATCAATCCAAGTGTGAAAAGATTGTATGTTTTGATTGCACATCTGTCCCCTGATACCTACAACTGGTGGTCACATCCGCCCTGGAGAATCTGTTGTGTTTCACCAAGACGAAGACGAATGATTTGCGAAGCGAAAAACACTAAATGTTTTCAAGTTCGTCGAGTTTTTCTGATTATTTCATTGACTCACCAGATTGAATTCCTTTTTTTGTTGCTATAACACATCGGTTGTCATTACAAAAGACTCAGATCATTAACCGTCAGCAATATGCTATCGATAGAAATCATTATTAACGGGGACAAAACATAACCTTAGATTAGATTAGATTTTGCCATGTTTCTATTCATGAGGTCCTGGGAACATTCTTGAAGAGAAACAAAACAACAGGAAATGGAGCAACAGCCGCAAAATAAAAGCCAGCAAATACAAACAAAAGCCCTATGAGAACGTTTAAGCGGGTCTGATACATATTTATCCAGTTTATCCTGTTTTTTATTTGAATTTTTTCTCATATGGAACCTCTTAGTACCAAAGTTAAGCGCAGCATACAGAGTAGATAACTTCCAATTCCCAGGTCGTTTTTTTCCCTCCTCCAAACCCAACAGTCACATCAATTCAGCTCTTCTCCCACTCAGCCCCCAGACAGCTGTGTTTGTTCAGCTTGTCTTTATAAATAAAGGTCAGTCCACGATGTTATTAAGTGACAGCGACGCACGGCCCCCGTCCGACATTACTGAGTGGTCATGAGTGCAAATGACACGCCTTTACTTTGAAAGGCACTCGAGCTCTTTGAAAGCATCCGATCACAACTAATCGACGCCCCTTCCTTACGCCAGGCTGCTGATTGGCCAGACGGCTGTGTTTTGTACAGTACCGCCCTCCCGCCCCCCGTGTCTTCATTACAGGCCGGGATGTTGTACACTTTGGGATGCTTTCCTTTGAGTGGCACGTCTGTCGCCATGGAGACGTGAATTCCTGCTTGGGTCGAGTGGGGCCCCCGTTAAGAGAGCAAAAACAATAATTTCCATTGTATGTATACATGTGTGTGCCTGTGTTGTTTATGACACCATGTTTAGTGATTGGGGGGGTGAGAGGATAGACCCTGACTGCTAGAGACTGCTTCCCTGTGAGTGTATATGGACATTTGTATTATACAGTATATGTATTATTGTATGGGCATATTATGTGTTATTGTCATCAAAGGTGTTCAGTGGATCCATAGGTTAATTCTGTCTGTCTGTCTTCACGCACGCACACACACACACACACACACACACACACACACACACACACACACACACACACACAGACATACACAGACAGACATGCACGCACACACACGCAAACACAAATAATTGATACATGATAATTAGTGCATGCATCTTGTGTGTGTGTGTGTGTGTGTGTGTGTGTGTGCGTGTCTGTGTCTTAATAACAACTTACACAGCCCCACTCTGATTGGTCCAAACACGGACATTACCCATAACCCCCCCCCCCCCCTGGCCCAATGCCAAACTGACTGGCTGTCAAGTGGCTGGTGTTGGTGCCTCTATAGGTGTGTGTGTGTGTGTATGTGTGTGTGTGTGTGTGTATGTGTGTATGTGCGTGCTGTCTGTTTTGACCATTTTGATATTTATTTCAGATGCAACAATGGAAACAGCAGATTTCTACCGCCTAATGCAGGCAGGAAATGGAACACAGACATACACATTTTTCCTGTCGCATACTTTTGCGTTTAAGCGTTTTGTCGGACTGTACATTAAGCCTCACGTGGAAAACTCTCTTCACACGCTCGTCACGCGCAAAGAACGCAACACATTTCCACACCGCTCGATCGGAAACACTCCATCGGCATTCATCATCACCATGATGATAATATATATCATTTATTGCCAATAAATGATATATATTGCCAAGCAGTTTATTGCCAAGCAGTTTTCACAGACAAGGAATGCTGTGAATTGTGCTTTTGTGAATTGGTGGATCACATTGAACATTAAACATAGAAATTCTAAAATATAAAAATACAAAAGTA
Source organism: Coryphaenoides rupestris (assembly GCA_002895965.2). Taxonomy (NCBI): domain Eukaryota; kingdom Metazoa; phylum Chordata; class Actinopteri; order Gadiformes; family Macrouridae; genus Coryphaenoides; species Coryphaenoides rupestris. The sequence goes on along the minus strand of PIJE02000683.1, from coordinate 218,558 downwards.
AAAGAAATGTGGGGGTTAAACATTTAACGTATACATTTAACACTGTCATTTAACACTGTCATTTAACGCTGTCTCTCAGCGCTTAAGTGAATGCAAATGGTCGGCTGTGTCTTAAACCTTAGGCCGTTTTTTGTTTTTTTTACACTGTCATGACACATGGACTCATTCAAAAAGCACCCCCCCCCCCCCATGTACACACTGCCACATTAAAAGCGTCTTGGTGTCCCGACAGTTAAAGTCAACATCGTTTCAGCTTGTTATGGCGAAACCCCGTCACCGCAGAGCTCGACGCAAAAAAAATGACAACCCCACCGCCGCTGCTGCAATATTCCCCCGAATTCCATGACGATGAGATACAATGAGGAAGTAGTGTGTGTGTGTGCACGTGTGTGTGTGTGCGTGTGTTGGATATGATGCGTCGTATGAGTCCTGGATCATGTCACAATTTATTGAATCCATAAATATTTATCATTTATTCCAGCGACTGGCTGAGCAGCTAGAGTCTGGGGGGTTGAGGCTGTAGCCCCACCCACCCCAGACTCTAACTGGGCCAGGTGAGTCTGTAGCCCCACCCACCCCAGACTCTAACTGGGCCAGGTGAGTCTGTAGCCCCACCCACCCCAGACTCTAACTGGGCCAGGTGAGGCTGTAGCCCCACCCACCCCAGACTCTAACTGGGCCAGGTGAGTCTGTAGCCCCACCCACCCCAGACTCTAACTGGGCCAGGTGAGGCTGTAGCCCCACCCCCCCAGACTCTGAGGCCTAAGCCAGCCACCAAACACACACACTCCCACAGTAAGATATAAGTTAAGTTAAGTAAGATTTGAGCGTTTGAAGGAGAGAGAGAGACTAGAAGAGAGTCATATATTTGAAAAATAAACAATTCCATCACAACTGAGATGGATTCCCCAAAACCAATCAGGGGAAGAGATGGCCTGATTGGTCAGAAATGGGCCGGGAGCGGACTCTAAGTCTAAGATCTAAATGATGTTGTGCAGAAGAGGCAGACATGCAGAGTAGATCTTCTCACAGAGCATTTCACTCGCTAAGAGCTGACGCGTGGCTGTGTGGCATTTCCAACAAATTGCACTCAAATTACAGCACTTAAGTCTTACTGACAGCGTGTTTAAGGAGCAGGTTAGCAAAACGTCAGGGGAAGAGTCGGAGTGGGAGAATCTAAGGAGAAAAAAATATATCTTCTCACGGTAATTGAAAGGTTGTGTACATGTGTACATTTCCGGAGTGTATCAAGGTCACACTGCAATCCCATCCACACATATATATTGCATTTTATCTATTATGCCCTCCGGTCACGCTGCTTTCGGAAGATAAATTACTTCTTTTACTCAATTCAAGATATCGTTAGGATAAGCTACGATCATTACTCATTTCTGACCCCAAGACCCCGTCATCAGTTTTGGTTCCAGTGAGTACAGGTTGATACTTGTAAACTCTCTCTCTCTCTCTCTCTCTCTCTCTCTCTCTCTCTCTCTCTCTCTCTCTCTCTCTCTCTCTCTCTCTCTCTCTCTCTCTCTCTCTCTCTCTCTCTTCTCTCTCTCTCTCTTCTCTCTCTCTCTCTCCTCACACACCAACACACACACACCCACACACACACATGCACACACTCCAAGACATCCTAATGAGACCATTCCCACCCCCCACCCCACCCACCCCACCCTCCCCTTCCTCTTCCGCACAGCTACTCAGGTTACGTACATTTTTCACTTCGCCTTCATCATCTTCCCCCCCTTCCGCCCCACCGCCACCTCTCGCCGTATTTGTCCCGTCTTCCCACGTGTATCCGTTGTTCCCCTCTCTCCGCAGGGGTGGGTGATGATCTGAAGACAGCTCACCCCCGAGAGGGTGGGGGACGAGGGGGTACAGATGTGTAGGTTATGGCTGAGAACGCACGCTCCTCGGCCCTGGAGGAGCAACTGGAAGGTTGCAGGTTCGATCCCCGATTTCCCCCTCGCTAAGTGTCGAGGTGTCCCTGAGCAAGACGCCACCTAAACCCCGACTGCCCCCCCCCCCGACCGGCTGCCTGTTGTTGCCTAGCATGGTTGAGGCCGCCGTTGGTGTGTGAACGTGTGTATGAACGGGTGAATGTGAGGCAACATGGTCAAGCGCTTTGGATGAACACGTGATATAAATGGCGTCCGATGAAAACACTGCGTTGCCTTCTCCTCACGGGAGACTTAAGTGACTCTGAAATTAAGTAGATGAACAGGATCCGGTAAAAGCTCTGTTAACCTTTACAAGGGGCTTGTGCTGCTGGCAGGGACTAGAGGCATTCAGTGGTGTTCTAGTGTCTCCATCTGAGGGGTGGGAGGGGGGGGGGGGCAGCTCAGAAGAACGCTGGCTCTCGTGTTGCAACTCGGGACAAGAAGAAACCATCAGAGTGCTGGGATATGGTCGTGCACTGGCCTGGAACCATTTGGACTGTGCGTGTGTGTGCGCGTGTGTGTGTTGTGTGCAGTGTGTGTGTGTGTGTGGTCTGAAGCAGTCGAGAGACAAGAGAAAGAGAGAGCAGAGGCAGGACTAAACCTGCTCTCTGTTATATGATCTATGTGTGTGTGTGTGTGTGTGTGTGTGTGTGCGCATGTGTGCATGTGTGCGTATGTGGTCGGAGGGGGTCTTCAGTCCGGCTAAATTATATCCGTGCTAGCATCCTTTTGAACCTCTGTGATCTAAATCAAGGTGCAGATCTGAAGGGTTGGAACACGACACGGTTACAGATGTTCAACCACTCACCCACACACACACACACACACACACACACACACACACACACACACACACGTGTGTGTGTGTGTGTGTGTGTGTGTGTGTGTGTGTGGGTCAGACATTCACTCTCTCACCCATTCACAAAGAGAAGAGGAAAAAACAACATATGTTGGAAAGACCTGGCTACAAATGTTCACACACACACACACTACATCACACACACACACACACACACACTACATCACTCACACACACACACACACACACTACACACACACACGCGCGCTATGGCAAGCAGTATTGTTCCATTTCATCCATTTAATTTCCCATATAACGCACTAGTAGTACTGGTAGACATTGGAAGAAGTTCCATTTCCAAACAGACTCCGGCTGTGACTAATACATCTCAAATGGACTCATTTGAACATAATAAACAGTCACGCAGAGAGAGAGAGAGAGAGAGAGAGAGAGAGAGAGAGAGAGAGAGAGGTAGTCTGGTTAGCCTAAATGCGGGAAATGAAGAAAAGTCATTTTATTCTCAGAAAGGCTGTGACGTCATCCAGTCTGGGCAGAAATGACCCCGTACGCAGACTGAAACGCTCGCCGAATCTACTTAGCAACAGTTTTAGCCAGCTAGTGGTTTTTCTATCTTCTATGTCGCAAGTAACGACAACGCAATGGCGATGGATTGCAACATACAGAATACATGTGTAAGTTAAGCTCAGCGACTCATATCCACATCTGTGAATATGTATCCACAAATGCACATTGTCATGTCTTACAGCTGGGAGTCGTGAGTTATGGACCTCATCTTGTGGGGACACTAATCCTTTTGGCACCATTTTTCTGTGACTACGGAGAAAGAAATCCGCCAATTAGAAAATCATTGAATGTAATAAGCAGTATATTCTCTGCTCTCAAACACAAGGGGGGGGGGGGGTGTCTGCTGAATGCACAGACACACTGGAAAACAAACAGACGCACTGGAAAACAAAACTACCGTTCACAGGTAGGACTCTGTAATACGTCGAGCAGTGCCGTTTCCACGGACACACATCAATGAAACTTTCCCGAGGTAACTTTCCACCCGTAATACAACCCATACTATAAGTCTCACCTAAGATAAGGAACTTTACTACACGTCAGGAACAACTCAACCTCACCCCGGCCCCCCCCCCCACACCCCCGGCTCAGTTACTTCTTTATTCATCTCAAGACAGCAAGAGTCACTTAAAAAAAGAAAAAAAACGTTTCAGACCGAGGTCAATTTTTCCTTCAATTAATCAAAGAACTGTCTGTCAACGGGCCGACATTCTGATCTGAACAGAACAGAGATGAGATCAACACTGAGTGTGTGTGTGTGTGTGTGTGTATGTGTGTGTGTTTCTCACTCTCCTTTTCCATACTAATGAACTCTAATAGAAGCCAGTCCTGAAAAGGGGGGGTCCCAACAAAAACACGGAACCAAGGATTTGTGGGGGCCTCGTTGGACTGGGTGTGCCGGGGGGGGGGGCTATATGCAGAATACCCAAAGTGGGATTAGACAAAAAGGGGAAGGGAGGGAGGGTGGGAGGGAGGGAGTGGGGGCTGTGAATGGACTTCTACACAATTTCCAGAGACAGGGGGGAGGGGTTAGTTGTTGTTGTTGTTGGTGTGTCTTTGTGTGAACGTGCGTGTGCGTGTGTGTGTGACTTCCGGGTGTGCATTCCAACGGACCTATCGTTACCAGATGACATCGTGAGCGATCGATTGGCATCCACTTGTCTGTCCTCTCTCTCTCTCCCTCTATCTCCATCTCTCCTTCTCTCTCTCTCCACCTCCCTCTCTCTCTCCTTCTCTCTCTCTCCACCTCCCTCTCTCTCTCCTTCTCTTTCTCTCCAGACAGCCTTTCCCTTTTTAGTTTTTTCAGTCTTTCTTTTCCCCTTTTTTTCTTCAAACTCTTCTCTCACTTTTCCAATTTTCCAGCTGTTTTTGGGAAGCGTCTGCGACTCATACGTGGGTTTTTTTCATCCCTCCCTCCCTCTCTCCCTCTCCCTCTCACCCTCTCTCTCTCCCCCTCCCTCCCTCCCTCCTTCCCTTCCTCCTCCAGTAATTGTCTCAACTTGTGCGAGTAGCGAGTGGACTGCCCCTCCCTCCTGCTCTCTCTCCCTCCCTCTCCATCTCTCCCTCCCTCTCTCCCTCTCTCTCTCTCTGCTGAGGCTCCTTCTCTCCTCCCCCTTTTGGCTTTTTTACTCCCCCCCCCCCCCCCCCCTCGTCATGACAGAACACACCTGCTAGCTCCTGGCTACGTTAGAGTTCAATCAACCCTAGCCAGGCCCTGGTAGGCTGTCTCTGGTCCTCTCTCTCTCTCTCTCTCTCTCTCTCTCTCTCTCGCTCTCTCTGTCTCTCGCTCTCTCTCTCTCTCTGGTTCCCCACCCCATCCATCCATCCAACCCCCCAGCTCGGACCCCCACCACCACCAGCACCAGCAGCAGCACCGCCACCGCCTCCGTCGCCTCCCCCTCACCCCCACCCCCCTGCCGCGCGCGCACCACAACTGGACGACTGGGATTTTGTGCTCGGGAGTCAAGCTCACCGCTCGCTCTGCGCACCTCTCGCTCTCTCTCTCTCTCTCTCGCTTCCTCTCTCCCTCCCTCTCTCTCTATCTCTCTCGCGGCGTTCTTCCACCGAGACCAGGACAGGTAGGAGCCCTTCTCCGCAAACTTACCCCGGGGGGGACAGTGGGGGTCTGGGGGGGGGGACAGAGGGGTAGGGGGGTGGGAGGTTGGTTGGGGGGGGGGGGGAGTTGGAACAAGAACTTTTGGGGTAACCATGCAAGAGGAGGTGGATGGAAGTGTTGTTTCAGAGAGTTTTACGAAGTTGTTCAATACATGAATGGTGGTGCATGGTGGTCCCTGAGAGTTGTGGATGTTTTTTATTTTGTAGCATACAGCTTCACGTCTACAGAGCTTCAGTGACGTTAGTTCAATTAATTAATATTTTTATATTACATTCTGTGGACCAAGATGGCACTATATATGCGTTCATGCACTTGTGTGTGTGTGTGTGTGTGTGTGTGTGTGTGTGTGTGTGTGTGTCTGTGTGTGTGTGTGTGTGTGTGTGTGTGTGTGTTCTTTGCCATGATTGTCCATGTGTGTGCACAGGTTTCCCCGGCACCTTTATGTTCATGTGTGTGTGAGTGTGTGTGTGTGAGTGTGTGTGTGTGTGTGTGTGCAGTGTGTGCAGTGTGTGCAGTGTGTGCAGTGTGTGTGTGTGTGTCTATTTATATCTGGCGTTGATAGATGATGTGTGCGTCCCTGTGTACATATACCATATCTCATTCTATCTCTGTAGCCTGTGTGTGTGTGTGTGTGTGTGCAGTGTGTGTGTGCAGTGTGTGTGTGAGTGTGTGTGTGCGAGTGTGTGTGCAGTGTGTGTGTGCAGTGTGTGTGTGTGTGTGTGTGTGTGTGTACGTTGCCAGGTCCTGTTCCCACAACAGTTCTCTCTTTGCTCGTGGACCAAATCTCTAATTACTCCCAGGCCCCGTCAGGGTAAGATTGGAGAGAGAGAGAGAGAGAGAGAGAGAGAGAGAGAGAGAGAGAGAGAGAGAGAGAGGAGCACCACCCGCGAGAAAGGATGGGTGGGTTGGGTGGGGGGGTTGATGGTGGATGGTGGAGAGTGTGGGTGGGGATTTGGGTGCCCTGCCGTGCCACACCCCCCCCCCACCCCCTCCCGGGACAAAAAAGCACTATCTTCATGATATTTGGTCTTTAGGTGCCCCTCTTTTGTTATCCCCTGTGACTTAATAACTGTGCCATCTTGTCCTGTCAGTGATTAATTGTGTGGGGCTGCAACTTGTGAGAGAGAAGCTAACTTTAGCTGCGCCCAGACGACGGAGGAGGCAGCAGTTGGCTGGAATCCCAATGCTCTAGTGAGGCCCTGGGATGTTCCCCATATGTGTGCACCTTTCTTTGAAAAGAGACTTTCTATGTTTTGTGCTGGACTGTATTTATGTCAGATGTCAGGTCTGGTTTTATTTTTTTTTCTCTCCCTGCAGCCATAAAGCGTTTTTATTATTCTTTTTTTTTTGGTGTGTCTGTCTGTCTGTCTACCTCTTGGCCCTCGGCGGTGGTGAAACAGCCCAAGCCAGTACTTTCTCTTCTTGCATTTTGTTCCATGGGCTGTCTGCCTTACTTAATTTCCCCCCATCTCCCTCTCTCTCTCTCCCCCTCTCTCTCTCTCTCTCTCTCTCTCCCTCTCTCCTTTGTACTTCTCCCTTTCCCCCTGGTTCTCCCTATCAGGAGTTTGAGCAGTCAACCAACAAGCAAAGAGCAGAGAGGGAGAGAAAGCGAGAAAGAGAGAGAGACCGAGAGGGAGAGGGGAGCTGAGGAGGGGGGAGAGAGGGAGAGAGTGTGTGTGTGTGTGTGTGTGTGTGTGCTGAGAGAAGGGGAGAGGGGTGGGATGGGTGGGTGGGTTGTAGAGAGAGGGGGAAGTAAAGCTGAAATAACAACATGGATTTATTTGTGTTGATTCAGCCTGTTGTGTGAGCAGTGTTTGGACCGGGGTGGACAAGCCTGTGCGTTTCTCCTGGGTTCCTCCACTCTGGACACCCTTCCTCCTCCTCCTCCTCCTCCTCCTCCTCCTCCTCCTCCTCCCCGCCCCCACCCACTCCCCCATCACTGGAGTCTGATTCCGGGGTACACAGTTTGGTACACAGCTCTGGTCTACATCAGTGTATATCCCACATCATATCCACGTCTCCCACTGCGAGTACCAATAGCTCCTGACTTGCCTTAGGGGCAACGAAAATGAAGACTCCCCTTTGAAGGAGGAGGAGGAGGAGGAGGAGGAGAAGGAACGCAGACACACACACACACACACACGCACACGCACACGCACGCCACACACACACAGAACCTGGCAACGCACAGTCCAATTAATCCTGTGCCGCTACAGTTTCCTGTATCAAAGAGAGTCGGCTTCCTGGTACCAGCTACCGCAGGACTCATGGCTCATTCACGACGCCGGGACGGGGCGCCAACCAACCAGGGAGGAAAAACCAGCACATAATACCGTCCGGGACTTAACTGGTGCGGCGTGGGGAGGGGAAAAATTAAACAGGGGAGCTCATCTGCGGAGACAATGTAGCATTGAGACGAAGATAATTAAGTATAATAGGGGATAATCCAGTATAATACCTGACCCTTAACCTCTCAAAAGTACTCTTATTTTCTCTTATTCTTAACAACCCCTCACGACATTGATCTATTGAGATTAGTCTTCCTGATTACACTTTATATCAGATAAAGCGTAATTTTATCGTCTTTTTTCAACAGAACAGGAGGTTTGGAGTATAGGGACGGGACGAGACTATCGGCCACAGGTTTCCAGCCGAGGGCCGGACGTTTTTTTTCCCCCGTCTTAGCCGTCTTCTAACTGTCTGGAGGTCTAAGGAGCGAGGAACCGTTGAACTGAACGGACGTTTAGCCACGAATGCTTTTTTTCTGTTCTTTCTTCTCTCGCTGGCAAACGGAGACACGAAAAAAAGGTTCCACATGTCGTCCCCTCGGGCCAACATTTGATCGTAGAGTACTGAAGGCAAGAGGGAAGGTTGGAGAGAGACAGAGAGAGACAGACAGAAGTGAGAGCGAGAGAGGAGAGAGACAGAGAGAGAGAGGCAGAGAGAGAGGAGAGAGTGAGACAGAGACAAAGGCAGACAGAGAGAGACAGAGAGAGAGAGATAGACGCAGAGACAGAGAGAGAGACAGAGACAGAGAGACACAGAGAGAGAGACAGAGGCAGAGACAGAGAGAGAGACAGGAAGAGAGAGAGAGAGAGAGAGAGAGAGAGAGAGAGAGAGAGAGAGAGAGAGAGAGAGAGAGAGAGAGAGAGAGAGAGAGTGAGAAATAGCAAGCGCGAATGCTGGAGTTGCCAGGGAAAGAACAGAATAGGAGGAGGAGGAGGAGGGAGATGCCAAGAGAAAAAAAGGGAGGAAGGGAGTGAGGGAGGGAGGGAAGTGGGGAGGGAGGGAGTGTATACAATGGAAAGAGAAGAAAGACAGAGAGAGAGAGAGAGAGAGAGGGTTTTGCAGCGCTGGTCCACGTCTGTAGGAGACGAGGACGAGTGCCGGGCGTCCATAATGGGCCTGAGGTCCGCGGCGCCGACGCCTCCCCCCGCTGAACAGCTGAACTGCGGTTTGAAACCCATTCGCTGGCTCCCCTCTCCTCCCCCTCTCCTCCGCACTCTATACGCCGCAACACCGGGCTCCCCAGCTCCGAGAGGCATTCCGCCTCCTCCTCCTCCTCCGTCTCCCGATGACAGCTCAGACAACAGCTCCCTCTCCCTTCCAACCCCCCCCCCCCCCCCCCCCCCCCCTCAAAAGAACCCACCAATCACCACGGTGGACGGGTGATCCCGTCAGAAGAGCTTCGTCATAGAACTTGAAACAACCACTTACAGCTCTGAGCGTCTTTTATTTTACAGGCTCTGGTTTCTGCATTGCCGCCGTTACCGATTTCTTATCTTGATCATTCTCGTTATTGTCTGCAAAAGGGTTAGCCCAAAGTGCCTCAGCGTTTCACTCTTGCATGTGTTCTGACTTAGAGACTCCCCCTGAAGCGTCTGGGAGTTGCAAACAAAGATGAATGACCCGACGATGGGTGGGGTGTGTGTGTGTGTGTGTGTGTGTGTGTGCGCGTGTGCGTGCGCGCGGGTGTGAACCCGGTATCGGCTCCTTGATGCTCTTTAAAAGGGGGCACATGTGTTTTAAATGTCCTGGTAGCCTTGTAAATACCGGCCCGAGATTCATTGCCGACAAAAGTTATGGGAAGGCAGACAGAGGCGTGTGGGGGGTGAGGTCAGGGGGGTGAGACGGGTGTGTGTGTGTGTGTGTGGGTGAGTATGGGCATATGTGTGTGTGTGTGTGCGTATGTGCATGTGTGTGTGTGTGTCGCAACTCCTATCTCCTCAATTCCCCGTGAAAGTCCAACCTTTCTGTTAACTCCCCATAGATTGGTTCATTTGGCAGTAAATATCGCAGTAATACAAACAAATTCATCATAAAAAAAAAGCACTTTCTCTTCTCTGTCTCCAGTTAAGTTCTGTGGGTGTTACCTTCAATGTCACTCTCCGTCAGAGGGCATAGGAAATCCCTCCTGACAGCTCTAACTCGAAACCAGAAACCAGACCGTAATGCCACTGGGCAACCCCGGTGCATTACGGGTAAACGAACCGATGGGTGAGACCCCTTGTGGACTGGGGGATTTTTGGGGCCCCCCCTTAATGACGAGTGCGAACCGTGCATCTGGACACAAATACACAAACATTCGTGGCAGAGCCACACGGCTGACATCATCCAGTAAGACTCCTCAGGGCTCTGAAGGAAAGCGTTCACAGCAATGGACGGGATTAAAGGCATCTTAACTCCTTTCGGCAGAGAGGGAAGGAGGCCGATTCGACGTTGGGCCAATTCCTCAATCGTCGCATAAATAAAACTGTGAGGAAAATGATTGTGAGGAGCATTCTTAACCGTGAACGAGGAACACGGAAAGAGGTCCTCAAGTTAAGCGTGTTTGTGGCAGTGACGTCACAGTTGTTTCAGGAGAACTAAGGTTAACGGTGACGTTGGAGCGGTGCTTGCCATCTCGCCGTTAGGCCGCTCCTCAGAGGTCATGGAAATGTTGTGTCAATGAAGCACAAACGTGGAGCTAGAGGGTAATATGCGAGTCATG
>PIJE02000683.1:188510-208101 GCA_002895965.2 Coryphaenoides rupestris | reverse complement strand
CAACCCCCCCCACCCCCCCCTCAAAAGAACCCACCAATCACCACGGTGGACGGCGTGATCCCGTCAGAAGAGCTTCGTCATAGAACTTGAAACAACCACTTACAGCTCTGAGCGTCTTTTATTTTACAGGCTCTGGTTTCTGCATTGCCGCCGTTACCGATTTCTTATCTTGATCATTCTCGTTATTGTCTGCAAAAGGGTTAGCCCAAAGTGCCTCAGCGTTTCACTCTTGCATGTGTTCTGACTTAGAGACTCCCCCTGAAGCGTCTGGGAGTTGCAAACAAAGATGAATGACCCGACGATGGGTGGGGTGTGTGTGTGTGTGCGTGCGCGTGTGCGTGAACCCGGTATCGGCTCCTTGATGCTCTTTAAAAGGGGGCACATGTGTTTTAAATGTCCTGTAGCCTTGTAAATACCGGCCCGAGATTCATTGCCGACAGAAGTTATGGGAAGGCAGACAGAGGCGTGTGGGGGGTGAGGTCAGGGGGGTGAGACGGGTGTGTGTGTGTGTGTGTGTGGGTGAGTATGGGCATATGTGTGTGTGTGTGTGTGTGCGTATGTGCATGTGTGTGTGTGTCGCAACTCCTATCTCCTCAATTCCCCCGTGAAAGTCCAACCTTTCTGTTAACTCCCCATAGATTGGTTCATTTGGCAGTAAATATCGCAGTAATACAAACAAATTCATCAGTAAAAAAAAGGACTTTCTCTCCTCTGTCTCCAGTTAATGTTCTGTGGGGGTTACTTTCAATGTCACTATCCGTCAGAGGCATAGGAATGCCCTCCTGACAGCTCTAACTCAAACCAGAACCAGACCGTAATGCACTGGAACCCCCGGTGCATTACGGGTAAAAGACCGATGGGTGAGACTCTGTGACTGAGTGCCTATGACGATGCGAACCGTGCATCTGGACACAAATACACAAACATCGTGCAGAGCCACAGCTGACATCATCCGTAAACTCCTCAGGGCTCTGAAGGAAAGCGTTCACAGCATGGAGGGATTAAAGGATCTTAACTCTCGGCAGGGGGTGGAGCGATCGATCGTTGGGCCAATTCCTCAATCGTCGCATAAATAAACTGTGAGGAAAATGATTGTGAGGAGCATTCTTAACGAGAACGAGGAACACGGAAAGAGGTCCTCAAGTTAAGCGTGTTTGTGGCGTCGTGACGTCACAGTTGTTTCAGGGGAACAACTCTGTGTGCGCTACGACTACAGCGATGCATGCTAAGGTTAACGGTGACGTCGGAGCGGTGCTTGCCATCTCGCCGTTAGGCCGCTCCTCAGAGGTCATGGAAATGTTGTGTCAATGAAGCACAAACGTGGAGCTAGAGGGTAATATGCGAGTCATGTCACCATGACACCACGCGTGTGTGTGTGTGTGTGTGTGAACATGCATGCACGTGTGTCAAAGTTTGCAATTTGAAGAAGTCCAATGTTGTTAGTGCAAGAACCCGACACCCCCGGCGGGGTGTTGAACCCGACACCACCAACAACCCCAGCACCAAGACATTATGCAACAGCACTGGCTAGCACAGAGAGCCAAGGTGTGTCACCGTGTGTGTGTGTGTCTGTGTGTGTGTGTCACACGTAACGCTGCTGCTGCATCACTTTTGCCGTTTAAGCTGCCAAGAAGCAGGGCTACGTTCAAAAACGATGAAATCATTTGGAGGGAAAAACGTTTTCACCTGACTGCAGCGATCCTGCCGCCATTTCTTTTTTCCTCGGATAATCAAGTCATGGCACACAGCTGCCATTCACTCATAATAGTCTCACAAATTAAGACGAATTAAGAAGAATTGATGACAGCCACACCTGGGTGAACCAGCCGTTGCACTGTCTTTCGCTTCATGTTTGGTTTCGACCAATCATGTTACCTGGAGGCGGGGTCAAACTCGGCCAGCACGAATTAACTTTTCGAGCTCAAACATCCTGTCGCCAATGATGGACGCCAATGATCTGAGTTTAAAGTATCTGTAAAGGTTTCAAACCAACACAGCGCAGACTAGTGGCCACTGTAGGAACACACTTTGTAACTCAAAGTTTCACCCACTCGCGTCTTCAGTAACTAACTCCGCCCCGTTGCAGTTCTCAGTTCTGCTACGACATCGTAGGACTGCTGGGTCCAGGACTTTCTGGACTTGAACACACACGCATCCCGAGAAACATTTTGTCCTGAACCTTTGAACCACTGTGAGTCTGATGGATGCCATATTGTGCAACCTGTTTATCTTACTAGATGTTCTCTGCGAATATTATTTTTCTTACACATATTTTATAAACAAATATTGGCAGCATTCAAAAATGAAAACCTCAAGGTCATTGTTTTTTTTGTGTTTTTTTGTCTTGTTTTTTCAAACAAAGACTTGCCAGGATTGCCTTGTTGCATTTGGATGAGTTACACTTTCCTAACAGAACACAGCACGCTGATTCAGCAGCTTTAAAGTGGAGCTGTCAGATCATGTTCCATCACGTTGGATGGTGACACACCCCTTCAGGTCCTGGTGCACGCACACACGCACACGCACACACACACACACACTCACACACGCACACACACCCATCCTGCAGAATCACACACACACACACACACACAGACACAGATGCACACACTAGCAGAATCTCTCTCTCTCACACACACACACACACCTGCAGACCCTGTCAGACACACACGTGCACACACGCAAACACGCACACACACACACACACACACACAGCGGGGCAGGCTGGTGGATGTGCCCACAGGGCGTGGGCAGGTTGTTTTGAGTGGGCTCTGACTTCCATGTGCTCACAGATCAGACAACTCCTCCTCCTCCTCCTCACAGGGCAGAGAATTGCCCCTGGAGTTTAGTTTAGAGAGGGAGAGACACACACATAGAGAGAGACAGACAGACAGACAGATAGAGCACTGCACTATAAAACACACATTCTATGAAAACGGTTCCAGAGTTAAAGTGCGAGTTCTCCTTTAAACAGTAACAAATGTTTTAGTTTGTCTCCTTTCCTTCCCTTATATTTCTTCAAATTATTCAACTTGTGGCTATGATTATGACTCACGATGTAACTGTCAGTAATTATGTGCTCTGGCCCTTGCGGTACCACAAAGCCTTCGACTCTTGCATGGTGTGTGTGTGCGTGTGCGTTCGAGCATATGCATGTGGCGTTGGGTGTGTGTGTGTGTGCGTGTATTTTTGTCTTTGTGTGTGTGTGTTTGCATTTGTGTGTTCACTTGCATGTGTGTGTATGTGTGTGCATGCACGTCTCACTGCCTATGTGTGCGTCTGTGTGATTCTGTGTGTGTGTGTGTATGTGTGTGAGAGTGTGTTCGGTGTGTGTGTGTGTGTGTGTGTGTGTGTGTGTGTGTGTGTGTGTGTGCGGTCTGGCTCGCATTAAAAGCCGCTGGGATGTTTATGGACACAGATAAACGGCAGGACACACAGGGGGAGGTCGCCGTGCACGAGGTTTCTGTTTGTTTGCGCAGCGGGGCGCGCACAGTGAGCGTGCACGTGAGTGCGCACAACGTGCCGTTAAGGGGTTCTCTGGCAGCGGGTCAAAACAAATGGAAGCACGGCTCAGCGGCGAGAGGTCAAGGGTGACGCGCAAACAAGCTAAACAGAATCTCTGCGTCTTTCCCGTCTCCTCCATCATCTCTCAGTCAGACATGAGTGCAGGACTTGCTAGCAGGACTCACTAGCAGAACTCGCCAAAGTAACACGGCAACAGAATTCAAAGCATATCGTGCGAGCATGCTGTAAAAAAAGAAAAGAAAAAAAGGAAATCGAAACTGCAATTCCATTATGCTTCGATGCAGCTTTTCATAAAAGTTTGCAAATGTATCTCCTCTTCTATCTCGTCCCGTTTCTTTCACGTAAAGCTTATCTCAAACGCAAATCTGGTCTCTCCGTTGGACAGGCATCTGCATGTCTGAGCCGTGCAGAGCCATGTCACACACTCTCTGCAGCGCTACTGGCTACTTGCTTCGTAGGGAATGTTGTGTGTGTGTGAGGAACTAAACAATCAAATTGACTCCGGACATTAAAAAACAAACACACACGCTCACACATTTATTTACTTGACAGCTGCTTAAATTATGACACATCTTGGACCCCTTGACACGGGAGGACGGTGTCCGATCGTGCCAAGCCCGAGTCGTCTGCGGCCGCAAGTCCACTTCCTGCCAAGGGAAGAGACTTTCGAATCTGATTGGACGGCTTCAGCTGCATTGAGATAAGAGTCCACCCAAAGAAAGTTCCAAGAATGACTCCCATGTTCTGTATCTGGTGTGTATTCAGGTCGGCTGCTCACTTCCCTTGATACTACCCTCTCTCTCCCCCCCCCCTCTCCCCCTCTCTACCCCCACCCTCGCCCCCCTCTCTCTTTCTCGCTCTGTGTTTCCAACTGCCCTGAAACGGCAAACATTGTACTAAGGGGCGGGGGGGGGGGGGGAAACAACACCTAGACGTAACTCACTTTTGCGCCGTGAAGGAAATTCCACAGTTCTAATCTGCAGATCTTGTGAATTACTGTGTGTTCCAGCGGCTAGCTTGGTTCACCGTGTTCGCAGGATTCGGCCAAACGACGGGTGTGTGAGAGAGAGATAGCGAGAGAGAGAGAGACAGAGAGTCTGGTATATGTTTCGCATGGCTCCATATTGTCCAGAGGCACTACATATATATCATAAATGCAGCAAAACAAACAAACAAACAAACAAACAAACTGACATTGGCCAACACAGACCGCCCCCCCGCGTGTTAGGGGTTGGTGTTTGTGTCTGTGTTTGTCAGGGCGGTATGCAAGCACCGTACCACCATGAGTGCATACTGCAGCAAAAGTCTCTTGCCACAATGCCACGTCATGTGGCTTAGTTCAGGGCAAAAGCTTTGAAGACATGACATGAGTGAAACCATGACACAACATGGACAGAGCAAATGGCACTTGCTAGCATGCTAGCCCTCCCCGAGTGTGTGTGCTGGTGACTTAACCTGACTTAACCTGTCAGTTACCTGTCAGTTACCTGTCACTGATTAGCCAATGCACCACAGGCTTGCAGCCCCCCCCAGACTCTACCTGGGCCAGGTGAGGCTGTAGCCCCACCCACCCCAGACTCTAACTGGGCCAGGTGAGCCAGCC
Source organism: Coryphaenoides rupestris (assembly GCA_002895965.2). NCBI lineage: Eukaryota > Metazoa > Chordata > Actinopteri > Gadiformes > Macrouridae > Coryphaenoides > Coryphaenoides rupestris. The sequence goes on along the minus strand of PIJE02000683.1, from coordinate 202,973 downwards.
ACGAAACACACACACTCCCACACATACATACATACATACATAGCTTAGCATGGGTGGCCCCACAGTGGGAAGTCAACCCTAGAACCCAGCCAAGTGTTAATGCCTTGCTCCCACCAACTGAGCCACACAGGACCAAACCAAACCTCCACATCCCAGCAAACGGACAGCATCAAATTACACACACACACAGTCACACAGTACAGACATAAAGAGTTCAGGGGCCAACAGTTGAACTATAGCGGGCAGCAGGGCTGTACAGTATAGCCCTGTGGTTTCTGTCTTGTGGTCGGGGACTGTAATTAGGTCTTGTGTTGAGATTCAACTGCCTTTGACGCGTGATTCCCTTGACCTGATGCAACCCTGAGAGCGAGCCTTCTGCTGCTGCTGCGTTGGAGACACGCACGCACGTGCATGCGCACACACACAGAGACACACACACGCACATGCACAGAGACACACACACACACACACACACACACATCAAGTCTGTGGACTGCAGGCTTATCATATTCTGTCTTAAGTTCTGTTATGTTTTTTCCAAACAGTCACACACACACAGACACACACACCCTTACAGACTCTCTGATAGCCATCTTTGACACACACACACACACACACACAAACACACACAGGTTCATATGTTCTCCAGTTAATGGTTTTTGCAGCTTGCGTTGTGTGAATGTGTGTGTGTGTGTGTGTGTGTGAAATATTGCTATGGGAGAGTCTGCAGGTGTGTGTGTGTGTTTGTCTGTGTGTGTGTGTGTGTGTGTGTGTGTGTGTGTGTGTGTGCGTGTGTGTGTGTGCTGGTTCCATGGTCGTGCAATGGCTTTTGACTCAAGCCGGCCAGTTTAATAGGACATTGTTCGACCAAGCCCACCAAATGATTCAGCCCAGGTGTTTACTTAATAGCGTTTGCCCTTCGACCTCTGACCTTTGCACTTTCTGTGTCTTGTGTGAATTTGGTCTATGTGTGTTTCTCCCACTCCACCATGAGGGAAATGAAAAAGGGATTTGATCACAGCTATATCTCAATGTGACACTCCACTCCTGGTAGAAGCATACTGTGTTCGAATCCCCAATGTCACGATAGATAAGATAAGATAAGATCAAACTTTATTGATCCCGAAGGAAATTCTTGTGCCATAGGTTGCATCGCAATAGAATAGACAGTAGAGAAATAAACAGAAATAAATAAAACAATAAATAAAACAATAAATAGAACAAGAGGTACCAGACATAAAAATCCCTATAAAGTCGCTTTAACGTCAAGTCACTTAACCTAAAATGACGACAAAACCGTAAAAAAAAATCACAATTCCAGTGTTAACCTTTGACCCGCTTTTGACTCCCCACAGGCTCCCTAGCTAGCCAGCCAGCAGCAACCATGAGGTCGGCCTGTCTCTCCCTGCTCCTGGCCACCGCCTGCTGGGCGCTGCCCTTTCGCCAGTCGGGCTTCATGGACTTCATGATGGAGGACGAGCCGGGCTCCGGCACGGAGCCCCCGGGACCCGGGCTGATACCCCAGGTGGACGTGCACAGGGAGGGCCCCATATGCCCGTTCCGCTGCCAGTGCCACCTCCGGGTCACGCAGTGCTCCGACCTTGGTAGGGGAAAAAGTCCCTTTTTGGTTTTTTTTCCGTCCTAATTTTGTTTCCCCCGTTCACACAAGGGATTAGCACACACATGTTGCTAAGTCAAATGCTAACTCTAATCAGAATCAGAAATCATAATGAGATCCTTGTCCTGATGGCCCGCAACCTCCTGCCGGAGGGGAGAGACTCAAAGAGTTAATCAATGGTAACGTTTCCATGGTTCCAAACAGTGTCTCGGTACATGGCACATTTAGGCTATAGGCCGAATCAAAAGCATTTTATGGATGTGGACCTTTGTGGACAGGAAAGTGGGTTGAGAGAGAGAGAGAGCGTGAGAGAGCGGAACTGATATCAATGGAATCGAACCAGCCTGTTTTTACCGTGGTCCATCAGTGAAATTACATTTTTGACTTTTCGGCCTCTCTCTAGTCTGTGCACTCTGCACAGATCTGTGGTGTAGATTCACCCACAGCTGAGTTCAGTTAGGAGGGCACAGTAGTTTTACTGGCTTGACTCATGTCCCCTCTTTGGAGAGAGAGAGAGAGAGAGAGGGAGAGAGAGCACTTGATTTTACAAGGTTTGTCTTCCAAGTTTCCATGGAAGTGTCTCGGCGATCGGACCAGCCCTCGACGCGGCGTTCCCAGGGTTTATGCCTTGCGATGTGCATGACCTCCACTTGCTAATTCCACCCAGAGAACATCACGCGATTGCAGAAAGGTTCCAAAAACTTTGAAGCAACTCCCTTTTTCTTTGATGCTTCTTACTTTCCCCTTGTAAGCATTACTTTTTATTTTTTTAAATCTTAATCTTACCCCCGGTTGATCAGTCAACCGAAAAAGTACAAGATGTCTTGTTCCCACAATTTGAACAACACTTGTGCAAAGTAATGTTGATGCTCAAACTACTGGTTTTGCTTACAATTTTGCTCATAGCCTTTAAGACTTTTCCATTGGCAGACATAAAGGGATCTCGCCTCATCTCCATGACTGTACTTTCAAATATATATTTATATTATATTTTTTCAGTTTTTATAGCAATAGACATGTACGGAGAGGGGGATTTCTCATTGTTATACAATAGTGTCCTGATAGTCCGCCAGGTTCAACAAGCTCTGACCATGTGACACATGGTCAGAACGAGACAACGTGCTTCGGGATGTTGCACTCACACAATCACACAAGCATTGGCCTCTGACGGTAATTCGTTTCAGAACTCCACTGTCAGGGAAGGAACATGTGACCTGAGGACAGTGTTGACGTAGAGACAGACAGACAGGCAGACAAACAGACAGAGAGGCAGACACACGGCTAGAGAGGCACACAGGGTAGAGCTTAAAAGTCAGGGTGGCTGGAACGACAGACAGACAGAGAGACATACAGGCAGACAGACTAACAGACAGACAGACAGACAGACAGACAGACAGACAGACAGACAGACAGACAGACAGACAGACAGAGACACACACACAGGCAGACAGACACATAGGCACACAGGCAGACAGAGACACACACACAGGCAGACAGACACATCGACACACAGAGAGACAGGTAGGCTGTGCAGTGGGCCCCCGTCAGACAGACAGATGACTGGAGAGTGATGTCGGGGGACCCAGGTTCCATGACCTCACCGCTGCAGTCGTGGCTCCGGCCCCAGGAGAGGGAGCTCTGGTGGAGCCTCATCTCCGGCCCCCCTGGCCCCCTGGCCCCCTGGCCCCCGGCCTGCATCTGTTCCCCAGACCCGCTGGCATGCGTGCAAACGCTCGTGCGCACGCACACACACACACACATGCACGCATGCACCAGCTAGGCACATGTTGACGTGTACACACCAAATAATATAGTCCTTTCACACACACGCACACACACACACACACACACACACACACCTCTTCTACCGTAGGGTCTCAGTGGTCTGTCGCTACCTCCACACCTCCCCTCATACGTGCTGATAGACAAACCATGAGCATACCAAGCAAGCACACACCTGCTTTCCCTATCGACTGACCTCCAGATGAAATGACCGTTGAGAAACAATGAAATGGAGAGTCTCACACTTTCGGTATTTTCCAATTTCCCGCCAAGAGCACGAACCCTTGAGTAAACTATTATGGTGTAAAGATTGTGGTATATTCTAGTAGGATGTGGTCCTCTCGTTCCCCAACCCCAAAGTTATGAAACACGAACTGCACTTGAACATATTTAAGAGTTGTCCGGTCAGTCATGAGGCAAATCTTCGTAATCTTCAAACTAAGGTCTCCATTTCTAGATCTTCACTGTCTCAGACTCACACGCAGTTATATAAACCACCTGGCCGCATTGCATCGGGACTTGACAAACTCAAGGTCTGTTCTGACACCTCCTTACCCAAATCCTTGGGCTCTCTGGTTGTCATGAAGCCATAGAAACCCTGGACCCATGAACTCATGGATGTTGTAAACTGTTTACTGGGACGATTATAATACCTTCCATTACATCGAGGCAAGCTCTCTGCATATCGAGAAAAACACATGTTTAGAGTGTAGGGACAGGGAGAGGGGAGGCAGGGGAGGCGAGGATGGAAGCAGGGGGAAGTGAAGACAGCTGAAGGTTAGGTAAACGTATGCACAACGTGATGTAGCGGCAAACAGGATAAAGGGAACGGAGACGATTGGGTCAAGGGAGAAAGGAGGCAAAGAGAAGCACACTTTTTACGGTGCTGCTTTTTTACTTTACAGAAAACAGCTGTAGCATGTGTGCAGCCATGCGTGGCCCCTTCACTGACGTAGACGTCGGATGAGTCTAATTTACATCAGTCAAAACAGTCGAGAGATTCCAAGTCCAAATGTTTACACCGTGTGTGTACCTTGGGAGACAGTAAGTGCAGTGCTCATATGACTAAACAGCTTATTCCACGTCTGCTCCCTTGAAATGTAAACTAGCCATTGTGAATCTCCGTTTTTTGTGTGTTTAATTGGTGATTTGCCATTCAAAACCAACAGATCCCTTTCCTCTGTCCGGGTTATGGGTTTCGGAGTCCGGTTTGAATCAGCCTTTGTTTAAATTTCCTTTTGAAAATGTAAAAAAAAAATTAACTCACGTCTGACTGTGTTTCATGAGCGTGGAGTCACTGTCCAGGTATGCACTGATTGACTCATAAAGGAAATGTAACATCAATTTCCACTGTCTGTGTACGTAATGGCAAATATAATAGCAATGTGGCGGTTTTGGAATATCACCACCGGAATCTTTTGTGATTGTCTGAGTCTTTGCATGAAGTTTGAGGGAATGTAGCCCACGGTTTCCCCTGCCTATGGCGTGATGGATCATTGTTCTGGAAACTGACCAACGAGGCACTATCATACACTATTTTCTGGATAGACATTGGGAATCAGTTAGCCCTGATCAATAGACAGGGTTTCAAAAAACGCCATTCCATCCCATCTATCCATCCATCCATCCATCCATCCATATATGCCCCAAAGCCGTCCCCCCCAAAAATCCCAAAGGGAAGTCTCTGCGTGGTCTGAATGGCTCCGGGGACCTGTATAGCCTGCCATTTTGTGTCCATTTTAACTGTTGAGGTCACTCGCGTGGTTAAACCCCTCACCACCAAAACCAGGGGCAGTCTGTCACGGCCACTGCAAAACTGCACTTTCTCACAGAGCCGGCAGAGAAACCATAGCTGCCACTTCCCCCTGTCAACCAATGTACACTTTGGCATGCGTACAGAGAGACCACACACATAAACAAACACAGGTATGCCAAATACACAAGCAAAACCAAGGGCAGAATAGTCTAGTAGCTGAAATGTTTGACTCCCAAGCCAAAAGGTTTCAGGTTCAGACCCCAACCATCCGCAGTGTACTTGATCCGTCCTTGAGCAAAATGCCTAACCCTGACCTGCACAATAATGACATGTATGTCACCGTAAGTGGCTTTGGATAAAAGCGTCAGCTAAATAGAATTAAGAATATAACCATCCATCTCTGGTGTTTTACCAGGTCTGACGCATGTTCCTGAGGAGATCCCAGCTGAGACCACACTGCTGGACCTGCAGAACAACAAGATCACAGAGATCAAGGAGAACGACTTCAAGAACCTCAAGGGTCTGCATGTAAGGAACATTTTCCATTGGTCTGCTGCGTACTCTGCTTTCAAATACCAACTGCAAAAACAGAGATGAGGCTTCAGTACTCCAGAAACCGCAACATATTGCATTAATAAAATTGCTCAAGAAAATACAAAGTTCACGTTGCCATGCTGGTGCGGGAATAGCGGTTCAAAGTGAAGCAGTATGTTAATAATGGAAGTCAAGATGCATTTTGCTTTGCGGCCCTCACTAGCCCGGCAGAAAAACTCCAAAGTTATCAATGTTGATTGACAGTTTTGCGTGCATGTGTGCGTGCATGCACTTAGTTAGGAATCATTCCGCCATAGAAGCGTTCCAGAACTGGGACCTAAAAGAGCCTTACGTCACCTCCCTCTACACCAATAACACTCCTGACTCGACTCCGTGTTTGTTATCCCCAAGTAGTGAATCCTCACCACCCGACCGCCTCAGTGCCCAGGTGCATGGAAAGTATGCACCCCTTCGCATCTCCCAGTCCTACTCCGTTTATACTCCCGTAGCTGGCTTTCATGTCAATAAATACCTCCGTTTGACAGCCAGTGTACTTTCCACCGCAACATGAATGACCTCTCATAAAGGGAATGTGGGGCCTAGCTCGTACATACCCTCCCCTGCATTCCTTCCTGTTACGCATGAAATTTCTCCAGGATCAACACGAAAGAAACTGGGAGTAACAACACCAAACCGACCCGGACCCTCCCCTCTGACACCCCAGGCTCCGGGTCCTGACTCTGGAATATCAGCTATGAGTAGACGTGTGATGAAGCATGACTTTGTAACATAAACACTGAGATCACCACCGATAACCCCCTCCATTTTCTCCTCCCACCTCCACCCTCTTTTCCTCCCCAAGGCCCTGATCTTGGTGAACAACAAGCTCACCTTGATCCACCCTAAGGCCTTCAGCTCCCTGATCAAGCTGCAACGCCTCTACCTGTCCAAGAACTTGCTCAAGGAGGTGCCGGCCAACATGCCCAAGAGTCTGCAGGAGCTGCGCATCCACGAAAATGCCATCACCAAGATTAAGAAGTCCTCCTTCCAGGGCATGGCCAATGTCATCGTCATGGGTAAGGAGAAGCAGTCATTCCCCTCCTTGGGGGAGGAAGGGGAGACGACCTCATATGGAACCTGTTTGTTTGACTCTCACAGACAACTTTGTTGAAGTGGACATAGCGAGAGTGCTGCCTGAGTGTTGGTTGTTTAATGGGTTTATTGAGTCCTTCTCCCAAGGAGATGGTGAAATTTGCGTTGCTCGGTAACCACAAACAAACAAGAACGCAATGTGCTTGACCTAAGTCAGGCCAACTTACAGAAAGTTGAAAAGAGGGTTAAGCTAACTCTTGTGATCATGCTTTTGATTCCGGTTAAGTAACTCGTGATCATGCTTTTGATTCCGGTTAAGTAACTTTCCCTACCCGCTATCCTTAATGTCTTTTATTAACCAGATACATTTAAAATATCTTTTTCAAGAGAATCCTAGCCGAGAGGGCAGCATTACAACACAGATACATTTAAGTTTCATACAAACACACACACACACACACACACACACACAAAATGTACATTTAAAAGGCAATTTTAGGACTGGACAGAGAACAAATTAGATAGAGAAATCTAATACTTCCACGTTCTAAGTCTTTTAAGATTGAGCCAAAGGTATCATATGGAATCCATTCTGGCGGTTTTAAATTCTTCTGGAGAGTGCTCCAGCAATGGGGACAGCATATTATAAAAGCTGACGAGTACCTATTAGTTTTATCTTCACTTTAAGATTTCAGGAGATTCAAGAATGAATCTCTCTCTGAATATCTTTTTTTCGTTTTAAAAGCACACTCAAATTTAGTGTTCCATAGCAGCATCTGCTTCGTCATCTGTGTTTTGCATTTAGAAAGGAATCTCAAACGATCTCCCCATCTGTCTCTCTTTGGCCGCTCAGAGCCAGGCCTCTTCCCCTCCTCACGGCGCTCTCGGGTCAACCTGTGCTCCCTCGACGATGACACAGAACTTAAACGGGGCCGCTGAAACCAAAATGCTGCGATCCGTTGCACGTTGCTATCGTGACCAAATCGTGTGTTTATCCAATGTGTTTATCCGTGTGTCTGCCGCGTGTTGCCGTGCCACATCTGGCGAGGAACGTCGCTGAGGGGATGAGGTGAATAAGAGTACGTCTCTCCTCGAGTTCCCCTCCGTCTCTCAGTTCTCCCCTGCCCACATCAACACATTTTCTCGTCATTGTTTTTTGCCCTATTCCTTTTCCGTTCAGAGTTGGGGTCTAATCCTTTGAAGGGCAACGCCATCGAACTTGGCGCCTTCGCCGACCTGAAACGGGTGTCTTACATCCGCATCGCAGACACCAACATCACGGACATCCCCAAAGGTAAACGCTGTGATTTTCATACCTTTTTAAAAAATATACAAAGCAGTAACTTGTGCAAACATTTTTCTACCGAAACGCAACCCCAGCTGAGTATAGCAGACAGGTCTGCAAACAAACACAATGTGGTTATGTGAATATGTTACATAACACCAAATTCAGAACGATGAACCCTCTTGCAATCTAAGACAGAACTGAGGTCCACTCTCAACCTTGTGGGGCCCTGGGGGACATCTAAGCACAAGAAACCACTACAGATTGCAAAAACAGGAGACACAGTGTGGGCTTACGTCATATGCTGACAACCAATGAGATTATGCGAGTCATATCCGACGCAAACGTGCAGCTGCCTTCACATATCTGCAGAGACAAGAGCTCATTGGCTTATTGCAGCCTTAGTTTCTGCTGGTGTTTAAAACCCATTGACCATTGAGTGGTGGTTCCCCAGGACTGCCCAGCTCCCTGTCAGAGCTCCACCTGGACAGCAACAAGATCAGCAAGGTGATGGCCGACAACTTCAAGGGCATGAAGAACCTGGCCAAGTAAGGATCAGTCATTCATCTGTCTGACACATCCATCCATCATCTGTCTGATACATCCATCCATCATCTGTCTGATACATACATCCTTCTATCTACCGTATCTATCTATCTATCTGTCTATAGGCTGATACATACTCCGCAAGAACAGAGAAATTTGTTCTCGCTCCCAGGGCTGCGAGAACAAAATGACGTCATTTTGTTCTCGCAGCCCTGGTTCAGGAGTTCTCGCAGCTTGTTCTCAACCCATCATCCGGGCCGAACTTTTTTCTCGCGTCGTGTCTGAGAACTATTGTGTGATTGGTGAATTTGAAGTGGGCGTGGCTAATGCGCTTTCTGCTGGCGCAGAAGTTTGCTGCTGTGGGCGGGGCCTTTGAGGAGTTTCTCGTGAAGTCTGAAATGTCCTGGTGGTCAGAATGAACTTTGTTCTTTGTTTCTTGCCACCTCGAGAACAAGAACAAATTTCTCTGTTCTTGCGGAGTACGTATCAGCCTTATCTGTCTTTATGCCAGTCTGTCTGTCTATGTACCTATTTATATATCTGTCTGTCTGTCTGTCTGTCTATGTACCTATTTATATATCTGTCTGTCTGTCTGTCTGTCTATGTACCTATTTATATATCTGTCTGTCTGTATGCCAGTCTGCCTGTTTGACGTTCCCTCACAAACTCCAACTATGAGTTAAGTGGTCTGTCTTTACTTTCTGTGAATGGCATGATATTAAAGTGGCATATCATTCCAATGAGCTGTGACAGACCGCAGACCAAAACAATATTTTGGGATGATCAAAATCACTGTTTTGTTTATAAAATAAGTAAGGAATGCATCGGCTGCTGGGTTTAAGGAGATCGTTGTTGGGATGGCAGGGGGGAGGTAAACAGGCGCTTCTAACGAGAACAAAGAAGACTTTTATTTGGCACAAATTGTTTATGTTGGAAGAGATGAGTTCTTAGGAGTGGAAAGTTGAGCAATGCATCACTTAAAGTGATGTCTTACAGCTGCAGGGAGTTATTTTTCGTATTACCATTCGTACTCCAAAAGTGAACAGTGTGGGAGTGTGTGTGGTAGGTGGCTGGCTGGCTTAATTTGCCTTACCTGGCCTAGTTAGAGTCTGGGGCGGGTGGGGCTACAGCCTCACCTGGCCCAGTTAAGAGTCTGGGCGGGTGGGGCTACAGCCTCACCTGGCCCAGTTAAGAGTCTGGGCGGGTGGGGCTGCACACCTGTGGTGCATTGGCCAATCGGTGCACCACAGGTTAACCCCCAACTAATTATCCTTTTTGAAGTGTCTCATCGTCATGTGTTGACTCTGACCTGTTGTGTTGTTTATCCTCGTGTCCGGTGTGTGGTGTGTGACCTGGCAGGCTGGGTCTGGGCTACAACGAGATCAGCATGGTGGAGAACGGAACCCTGGCCAACGTTCCCCACATGAGGGAGCTTCACCTGGACAACAACGCCCTCACTGCCGTCCCCCCGGGCCTGCCGGAGCACAAGTACATCCAGGTACACACACATTTTTATTCATTATCTTATATTTCACTGTACTTTTTACTAATTTATTGTACGGAGATGGGTAAGTAAAGACTAGTCCAAGGCAATTCATAATATGGCCCAGTTCCGGGAAATATGTATTTTTAAAAACAGGAATAAAAATGTTGCAGCTTTTAGTACCTTGTTATTTTTCCAACAAGCTTTAAACTGCTTTGGCAATGTATTTATTTTCCATGTCAATAAAGCTCTTGAATTGGGAGAGAGAGAGAGAGAGAGAGCGAGAGAGAGAGAGAGAGCGAGACGTGGCAACATAATCACCAGTGTGTTACAAAGAAAAAAAACCTCGGGGCTTGTTGAATACGTGACATTACTGCCCGCGTTTACTAATTATACCCATTTTAAAGATTTAGCTCTGTAAACATGAGCGTTCACCACCAGCATTAGTCGTGTTACTTATGGGTTCATTTATATTTTACATTTAGGGCATTTGGCAGACGCTTTTATCCAAAGAGACTTACAAGGAGTACATTAGTTGGAAGGGACAACAATATATCGCTGTGGGAGTGTGTGTGTTTGGTGGCTGTCTTAATTGGCCTCACCTGGCCCAGTTACAGTCTGGTGGGGGGGGGTGGGGCTCCACACCTGTGGTGCATTGGCTAATCAGTGCACCACAGGTTAAGTCAGCCACCAGCACACACACACTCAGGAGAGTGCTGGCATGTGTACCATCTGCTCTGTTCATTTCACTTTACCTGCACCCTTCTGCAATAAACCGGACTTTCAACACCACTGTGTCCTTGGAGGAGGTGCTACAATATCGCTGTGGTACATAAAGAGGAAGAAAAATAACAAGCATTCAAGCATTCAGAGCAGAAATGCCACTCACTTCAGTTCACTCATGCATCCGCACACTACAAGACTCCAACTTAACGACTCCTTAAATTAACACACCTCCCTCCGTCTCCGCCAGGTGGTGTACCTCCACGCCAACAAGATCGCCGCCATTGGCACGGAGGACTTCTGTCCACCCACCTTCAACTACAAGAAGGCCATGTACTCTGGCATCAGCCTGTTCAGCAACCCCGTGCCCTACTGGGAGGTGCAGCCCATCACCTTCCGTTGCGTGTTCGACCGCTCTGCCATCCAGCTGGGAAACTACAGGAAGAAATAAATATGACAACACAATTGAAATTATATGAATAAAAAAAAATAAAAAAAATACAGCCCCCCTGTCCACCCATCACTCCTCCCTTATCTCCCATCCTCCCCCTTTTTTGGTGGAAATGCGTGTTTGAGAATCTGCGTGTGAAAGTATTTTGTGTTTTTATTTTTATGGGTTTGCTTTTTTTTTTTCAGTATGCCTGTTTGACCACATTTAATGATATTATATTGATAAACAGATTTATGGAATTAATTTGTATCTGTCAATGATAGACGATAGTGTGTCATCACGATGAATCCGTAATGCAATTATATCCTTACCGTAATAAAAGGTCAGCGAACAGGACAGACGAGTTGGAAAAACAAAACGCACTCTGCCAAGATGTCTGCCATTTGGTGGCGTTGGAAAGGATGTGGGAGCATTTGGTAGACGTCAACACCGCGGACTCTTCCCAAATGTCCTGACATCTACCAAGAGGAAAACGGTGCAATAACAACAATGCTTGGAAAAATACGCTTAGCTCATCGAGAGGAAGACTTAACTCTATGAGGTTAAGTGTGCAAACATTGGCGCCCGCAGGAATGATGACGATATGGGTTTAGTTGTGTCGTATAGTCTAGGATTCTGGGGGGATAGATACAAAATAAGTTTCTGTCTCGCAAAATGACCTTTAAACTTTAATCTTTTGTGTCTGATCAGTACATTTATTTGGTTGTAGAATTTTCAATTCCTGTGATAGTCCATTTTATATACTCATATAACAAAGTTGTGTACACATACAAATAAATTGGGATTTTTTTGCAATAGTGTTAGAGAGGTAAGATTAAGGATGGACATGCTGGATTTTCAAAGCAGACAGTAAGACATTAAGTCATTCATGTTGCTTATTGTCTAGGGTGGGGTATTAATAGATGAAAGAAGTGATACATTCCTGAACCTTTGCTGCAGCCTACTTCTTGTCCTCTGGACCTCTGATTGCCTCATTTTAAGAAGAGAATTATATGCGTCTTTGGTTGCAGATCCCTCATATAATTCATTGGAGTTTTCATTGATTCCGCGACTTTCCATTTTCCATTTATAAAAGTTAATAAATGCACAAATATTCAACCGAGTAACACCAGATGTGCTTGTTTACACTCATTGTGTGGATCCAATGCCGAAATATCTGTGAGCAGGTTTTGGAAAGTGTGAGGCTTGGATTTTACGACTTCAAGCTTTCTGGATATAAACAACAACATCAAGTTTGTTGTCTCTGGGGAGAGAATGTGAGAGAAAGTCAGAAAAGAGAGAGAGAGAGAGAGAGAGAGAGAGAGAGAGAGAGAGAGAGAGAGAGAGAACACAAGTAAACCAAAATGTAACGTGAGCCATTTTGACCATCCTTAATGGTCTGGAAAGAATCAACCACTAGCTTTTGAATCAGAATCAGAATCAGCTTTATTGCCTCAGATTTTGCAAGCAAGGAATGTGCTTTTGCGTAGTTTGTGCTAACACACCACAGACACACAGACAGACATAGATATATAGACACAGACAGACAGAGAGGCAGAGTAGATAGATCTATCAATCGATCGATAGATCTTATGAGATAGATTCGTATATTTTGCTCTTCTAGATGATGAAGGCCTCCACCCTTCCTTCCCTGGGGGTGTCCCTCCTGACCTGCAGGGGTCTTCAGTGTCCAGGGAGCAGCCGAACGGACCAGAATGCCACCGGCAGGTCTAGACCTGGAGATTCCTGGCACTGTCTGGCCTTGACGGTGATGGACGCTGACCAAATGGAAGGAACATTTGGTCATCACCCTCCCACCCTCCCAACCTCCCCACCCACTCTGCCTCACCCTCCCTGCTGGGCTCCTGATCTCCACCCACCCCCTCTCCCCCTCTCCCCACCCCCTCCCTCCTCCTCCCCAAACTCTTGGGTGATTGGTATAAAATCAGAGCAATCAAGAGAGGGTTAAGCGTGGGCGGTGTCGTTTGTGTGAGTGTGGGAGTGGTAGTTTGGGGGGGGTTACAGTGGGTATGTGTGGGTCAAGGGGTACTCGTGGGTAGGGGAGGTCGCGGATGGGCAGGAGAGGGGGGGACGGACAGGGAAGAGGGCCTGTGGGGTTCAGGGGAGCGGCAGGGGGTCTGGGGGTCGTGTGTGGGTATAGGGGAGGTCGGATGGGGAGAGGGATCGGGTTGGTGGGTGGGGGGGGGGTGGACTGGGGGTTTTGGGTGGATGTGGTGGTGGTGGTGGTGGTGGTGGCGGGGGGGTGTGGTGGTTGTGTTCGACATGTCTCTTGATCTACAGTGCAGTTACATCTGTTTATTTTCCACTCCGTTGGTCCTGGCAGAAGCGATAAGGAGGGAAAGGAAAAAAGAGAAAGAAAGAAAGAAGAAGGACAGTAAAAGAAATGAAGAGAAAAGAGAGAATGTGAAGGAAAAGTAGAAAGAGCGAGGGAGTGAGGAGTGTTATGTAACTTTCCCTTGGCTGTTGCCTCACCTTTTTCATCCAATTTTCCAAGGCCTCATTTTTCACCTCAAACCCGTCTCTATAATAACTGCGGCATCTGGGCCACAATAAAAAATAAAAAGAGTGTCCAGATATTGTTTCAATGGTTTTCCACGTACTCATCCGATGCTTTCAGTGCTAGCAAAGCAAAAGCCTCTCCGTTTGTCTGGGTGAATGCATTGCGCCCGTGACTCACAACAGCCTATAAGTCTTCTTAGCTATAGCTGGCTGCTATCTATCGCCACACCTCCACAACCAGGAGCGCGTTTCTCCCAGAGTATCCCAGAGTGCATCACTGCACCTGCCCATCCATACAGCCCCCCCCCCACCTTCCCACCACCCACACTCACCCCACCCCCACACTCACCCCGACGCTGGACACCACAGTCGCTCCTGCTCAAGACATCGTCCCCAACTTACGGTAAGTGATGTGGATCTGCACCGCTGTTTAGACTGCCCAGAGAAACCTCCCCTCTCTCTCACTAGCCCCCCTTTTCTTCTCTCTCTCTCTCTCCCTCTCTGTCTGTCTGTCTGTCTCTCTCTCCATTTGCCTCTCTCTCTCTCTCTCCTCCCCCTCTCTCCCTCTCTTGTTCTCCAGAGACCGCCTTGTGTTTGAACGACACACTAGCCACCGGCCGTCCATCTCCTCCACACGCAAGGAGCCACCACCACCGGTAAGCCTGCACATGGCGGGGAGAGGACTTGGGATTTC
>PIJE02000683.1:142256-186358 GCA_002895965.2 Coryphaenoides rupestris | reverse complement strand
CTGTCTTGAATATTAATCTTCATATTTTCTTTTGTTTGTGTGGGGGCGCGGAGGTGGTGGTGGGTTAGGCATTCTAGGCTTATAGGGTGGAGGAGAGTGGGATGCGTTGGCTGCCTCTTGATTTGCCGACGGGTTTGCGAGCGGCAGGAGAGGGTGGGTGATGGGCATGCAGGGCATGCAGGTTTGCTCCGGGTCAGCTGGTTCTGCGGGGGAGGCAGGCAGCAGGAGACCACACAGCAACAACACAGAGACAAAAATGCCAAAAAGGGATGCTTGAGAACTTTCGCTGTGTGGCGATTTCGGGAAAATGACCATGCATGATGCGTTTTTTTGTCGGACACATCTGTATGGTGTGTGTGTGTGTGTGTGTGTGTGTGTGTGATTCTGTTGTTCTTGTTTTGTGTGTTGTGTGTGACATGATCACTGCAAGGAATGAACCCCTGATCATTAGTGCACAGGGGTTGTTTGTATCCGTCTATTAGCACCACAGTGGGAATAAGCAAAATAATATATAAACAGTTTCGGAATACGAGAAACACCTGCAGCGCAATCTCGATATGCATGATATAATGTTTTATTGACAAAGGGAATTAGCTTCTTTTCAACGGCTTTGCATATTTCAATGTGGTTAGTACTCGTATGCAAAGAGCCAATGTTTACTCTTCCTCCATGGTGCCTGCACGCCATTCGTCTCCCCACTACTTCCTGTCTGGCCTGATAGGCGTAATCACCATTATTGAATCCTGCAACAACCTGCAGCCCAGTGTTTATTCACGGCTATAGGCCTAATGGGATAGATAGTACAGCATCTGAACACATAGTAACCTCACTAAACCACTAAACATAAGATTTTAAAAGTTGACAGTCAAATAAGCAATTAATAAACAGCTTCCAGATCCCCG
Source organism: Coryphaenoides rupestris (assembly GCA_002895965.2). Taxonomy (NCBI): domain Eukaryota; kingdom Metazoa; phylum Chordata; class Actinopteri; order Gadiformes; family Macrouridae; genus Coryphaenoides; species Coryphaenoides rupestris. The sequence continues at coordinate 185,456 of PIJE02000683.1, read as the reverse complement.
GCCTCCCCCCCCCCCCCCCCCTTCCCTACCCCTCCTCCTCCGACACTGATCCGATCCCTGACCCCCAAGACAATCATTCCAGTGACTTGGATGTGTGACAACCCTCAGTGGACGCTGACCTCAACGAGTCCCCTTTCACGGAAGGTTGTTGTTGTTGTTGTCGTCCACAGTGTATCAGCAACAGTCAACGCTAACCGTGTCTCACCAACCGCGTGTCCACTGGCGAGGCTAACGCTAATGCTAGCCCGTGTTCCTCCAGCCACACCGACGCCATACTATCGTGCATTTTGAAACCCAATTTTTTTTTTTACCATGAAATATAACTGATGAAGTCGTTTCGCTTCATAATACATATCTGCAGTATTGTGCAATTACATTTTCACGTCGATGAAATAAAAAAAGTTAAATGCGGGGAACAAAATGACACAGTAGTGTAACCACTTTTCAAACAAGAAATACATTTGAATGTTGGATCAACTGAAGCCCAAAAGCGATCATGTGAATTAATTGTGAGAAGGCCGGCCTGTAGAGCAGGCGGCAGGAGAGACTATCTTGCGTCTTCGCCATAGCGGTATGCTAGAACGTTCTCTGTATTACTATAGTATCGTAGGAATAGCCATATAGAGTGTACCATTACCATTCTGCACTCCTGAGAGACATTTCTATCTTGTCTTGTAACTGATTCAAGTAGAGATAAAAAGTGCTGTCTTCTGTCTCCTTGTGATTCCTCGTGCGTGCTTCAGTGTTGTGTTTTCATAAACTCTCTCACCCCGACGCTGGACACCACAGTCGCTCCTGCTCAAGACATCGTCCCCAACTTACGGTAAGTGATGTGGATCTGCACCGCTGTTTAGACTGCCCAGAGAAACCTCCCCTCTCTCTCACTAGCCCCCCTTTTCTTCTCTCTCTCTCCCTCTCTGTCTGTCTGTCTGTCTCTCTCTCCATTTGCCTCTCTCTCTCTCTCTCTCCTCCCCCTCTCTCCCTCTCTTGTTCTCCAGAGACCGCCTTGTGTTTGAACGACACACTAGCCACCGGCCGTCCATCTCCTCCACACGCAAGGAGCCACCACCACCGGTAAGCCTGCACATGGCGGGGAGAGGACTTGGGATTTCCTGTTTGAATATTAATCTTCATTATTTTCTTTTTTTTGTGTGGGGGCCGCGGAGGTGGTGGTGGGGTTAGGCATTCTAGGCTTATAGGGTGGGAGGAGGGAGTGTGATGCGTTGGCTTGCCTCTTGATTTTGCCGACGGGTTTCAGGGGCAGGGATGAGGGGTGATGGGTGATGGGCATGCATGCATGCAGGGTTCTCCAGGTCAGCTGGTTCTGCGTGGGGAGCAGGCAGCAGGGAACCACACAGCACAACACAGAGACAAAAATGCGAAAAAGGGATGCTTGAGAAGTTTCGCTGTGTGGCGATTTCGGGAAAATGACCATGCATGATGCGTTTTTTTGTCGGGACACATCTGTATGTGTGTGTGTGTGTGTGTGTGTGTGGTGTGATTCTGTGTTCTTGTTTTGTGTGTGTGTGTGTGTGTGTGTGTGTGTGTGGATGGATATTTTGCCCGATTTAGGAGTGAATGATGACTTTTGGCTCTGTTAAGCTATGCAAGTTTGACTCCAGCAGATCCCCCTCATTCTAGCATCCGCTCCAAAACATAACCCAGATTCGCCTTTATCAAAGTCTCATCGTCCGTGTCACTAAAAGTCCTTTGAATATGCACGTGAATATGCTCTAAGCCTGCCTCTTTTAGCGCCCTAACAAAGGGTTACAGTTGACTTCCTCCGCCAATGCTTATACAGGAGAAAAAAATGCTTGATACATCTGTTGTGCATTACGATGGTAATTGCTAACTCCTGCTCCACATTTGCATCAGGTCCATGAAGTGGGTGGGGTGGGGGGGGGGAAGTGGTGTGGATTAGAGTTCATTGTGTATTTGAGTGGACTTGCTCACAGCTTGAGACTTGTGTGACTTGCTCACAGCTTGAGAGCAAGAGGAAACTCGGATGCCACGCCACTGTTTGATAAATGATGTGTACAATAGGAAATACAGTGCTTGGTCCCCTACTGTTGCACGTAGCAATTCATTCCAGGAGGATTTTTCTTCGGGGGGGGAGTGGTTGGAGGATCTACTGGCTGACTGTGTGTGTGTGTGTGTGTGTGTGTGTGTCTGTGTGTGTGTGTGCACGAGATCAACAATGGAATGTTGTTTCAATATTTTGAAACTTGAGACTCAAACGCATATGTAACCAACCATGTGGTCCCATTTGCACAAATATGGATTTGTCAATTCATTTGTCATGGACGTTTTCCATGCTTCCTTTTTTCTGCTCTCTCTCTCTCTCCCTTTTCCCCCCCTCCCACCTCTTCCGTTTGGCAGGTTCAACTCCGCCCCTTCCTCCAGAGGCCATGTCTTCTTTCTGTGTGCCCTTGCTCCTGGCCGTGCTGGTCAGTGCCGCCCTGTGCCAGTATGAGTACGACGAGGACTACCAGCCCTCCTCCATGCTGGGGCCGTCCGGACCCAACTGCCACCCCGAGTGCGACTGCCCCATCAACTTCCCCGTCGCCATGTACTGCGACCACCGCAAGCTGAAGGCGGTGCCTGTTGTGCCCACGGGCATCAAGTACCTGTACCTGCAGAACAACCAGATCGACGAGATCAAGGCAGGCGTCTTCGACAACGTGACTGCCGACCTTCGCTGGCTGATCATGGACAACAACCTGCTCACCAATGCCAAGGTGGCCAGGGGCACCATCGACAAGCTGGCCGCCTTGGAGAAGTTGTACCTCAGCAACAACCAGCTGAACGAGCCCATCATCCCGTCGTCCAAGATGCTGGAGGAGCTGAAGATCATGCACAACAAGCTCAACAAGTTCCCCGCTGGCCTGCTCAACAACAAGGGGAACCTCACCTCTGTAAACCTGCAGTACAACGAGCTGACCTCTGAGTCCATCTCCGGCGCCTTCAAGGGCTCCAAGAAGCTGCTGTCACTGGACGTGAGCCACAACAAGCTGAAGAAGCTGCCCACGGGGGCTGCCCAGCTCGCTGGAGGTCCTCTACGCCGACTACAACGACATCGATAGCGTGGCCGCCGGGTACCTCAACAAGCTGCCGGGCCTGAAGTACCTGCGCGTCTCCCACAACAAGCTGGTGGACTCGGGCATCCCCTCGGGTGTGTTCAACGTGTCCACCCTGGTGGAGCTGGACCTGTCCTTCAACAAGCTGCAGGCCATCCCCGAGATCAACGAGCTGCTGGAGCAATACTACCTGCAGGCCAACGACATCTCCAGTAAGCCCATCCTCCTTCCACCATTCCTCGTCCTGTGTTGTTGTGTCGTGTTCTCCTGTTGTGCCATGAAGTCATCTCTTGAGTCCTTCATTTGAGCGTTCCTGCCTTGAGTGTTCCTGTTCCTGCCTAAATGATGCATTTTTGTCTTTGTGTCCCGTTTCTGCAGAGTTCGAACTCAGCAGCTTCTGCAAGTTTGTGGGGGCCACCAACTACTCCCACCTGAAGCACCTGCGTCTGGACGGCAACAACCTGACGTACAGCAGCATGCCGGCCGAGGCGGCCAACTGCCTGCGTGCCGCCTCAGACATCATGTTCAACGAAAATACCAAATAGTTCCTTCAGCAGACCTCTGGGTCTGTCCAGAACCCCCCTACCTCCCCTGTCCCCCCATTTCTTCCATGAAAATACAATTTCAAATAATGCTCAGACAACAGGGCCCCTGGATACCTGGCAGGGGGGGGGGGCAATTAGATATTCCAATGCCTTAATTGATAGAAGTGTACAAGGAACTGCAGTTTCCAACTGATATCTGGCAACCCCTTGTATTCAGCTTTGTAAGGAAGTTAGGCAGAGGCCAAATACTTATTATGGCAGAAAAAGTTGAGAAAGGTCAGTGTTAAAAAAATGTTACCTTGAGTTTTGGTTTTGGAAAAAAAGAAAACACTCAAGACTATAGGGCTATGAAATTACATTTCTCGGAAAAGGAAAACACACTTCACACATTCCAAAAGTGCACATTTTGTCTAAAGTATGTCTCTATGAATACAGACAAAAATGGATGAATGCAGTGGCTGAAATAAGCAGTCTGTATTTATCTTTGTATTGTACGTTTTGTCTGTCTTGTATGTCCCCATGTTTAGCATATGCTTTTAGCGTAGCCACCCTCGCTACCGTGACGCGTAAGATACCTGCAGCTAAGGAACGATCTAGTCTGCCAAGAACTTTGGATCAGGCTCATGATGTCAAAGTTGAGTTTGGCGAATTTAGCCAGCTTCGTGAATATTTGCTAGTTCAATAGTATAGCGCAAGTCAGTCTTAAATTGTAAATCCCTTTTTGTTTTATTGGTGACATCCTCTCGCAATTCATAACTGCGAGGATGATACATGGAAAGTAATTGTCAATAATCCATCGACGACAATTGTAAATAATGAATTGAATGATTCTGAACGGTACTATCAACAACAACAAAAACACACTTCATCAATTTGAATTCAAATGACGAATATCATTTCCGTGTGAAACCCTCAACATAACAAGGGTGTTTAGGATCATCTGGAGAAACTAGTTACACATAACCACATAATACCTGAACCATGTTATGCATATTGCTCATTTGTATAAGTTTGCATTATTTGCATGCATTCCACCTTTATCATAATAAACTCCCGCGTGCTTTCATTGTAACCGTGTTTGAGTGACATGTTTGATACATGCTAGTTCACAGTGATACGAGGACGTTGCCATGTCCAAACTGACGTGAGGTATCAATATTATCAGCATTTCACAGAATTTCTCTGTTTGGCTTTTTCGTTTTCTTTTTTTATTTTATTTTTTACAGTTTATCATAATTTCTTGTGGGTTTGACTCAGTAACTGCTGGTGGATTTACTGTGATTATAAAAGATACAGTGAAATAAACTACATTTCCAACATACGTTGAATGGGATGAGATTTTTAAGCGCGCTGTAAAAAACCCCATCATATATATATAATAAATATATATATATATATAATATATATATATATATTTATATAACCATTGTCTAAAGCCCAACACCAACTAATATTGATGATACAATCACCAGCCTCAACCTACTTGAGTGTGTGTGCTGGTGGCTGACTTAACCTGTGGTGCACTGATTAGCCAATGCACCACAGGTGTGCAGCCCCCCCGCCCAGACTCTAACAGGGCCAGGTGAGGCTGTAGCTCCACCCACCCCAGACTCTAACAGGGCCAGGTGAGGCTGTAGCTCCACCCACCTCAGACTCTAACAGGGTCAGGTGAGGCTGTAGCTCCACCCACCCCAGACTCTAACAGGGCCAGGTGAGGCTGTAGCTCCACCCACCCCAGACTCTAACAGGGCCAGGTGAGGCTGTAGCTCCACCCACCTCAGACTCTAACAGGGTCAGGTGAGGCTGTAGCTCCACCCACCCCAGACTCTAACAGGGCCAGGTGAGGCTGTAGCTCCACCCACCCCAGACTCTAACAGGGCCAGGTGAGGCTGTAGCTCCACCCACCCCAGACTCTAACTGGGCCAGGTGAGGCCAATGGACCTTTCCACCCTGTCAGTCACGCGGAGAATAATAACCAATAAGATTGCCTGATTTCTTAAGACCACGCCCCTTGCAATAGAGCCGCCACGATGTCCCACAAACAAAGCTTGTCCCGCGTTGTTGTGTTCATAGATTAGACTACAGCTACATTTAGTTAGAACAACATGGTTCTTAGATAATTAGTTAAAATTCAAAGGTTTATTTGTCACCTATTTCAGTGTACAGGTACATTGAGCAGTGAAATGTTTTTTTCGCTAGGACCAGATTGCTACCGCGCCATCGTGTGATTAGCATAGCTAGGTGATTAGCCCATTGTAGCTAGTAGTTAGCAGATCTTATTTTCATTGTAAACACATCACTAACGTACTCACCCTGCTTTACATGTGCAGTAGGACTCCACCATTTTGTCCTGACGAATTTCAATGTGGAGTTTGTGAGGCGTTTGTGTCTTCCTCATAGATCACCAACACTTAGCATCAAGTTTTATGTTGTCGTCTGCTCCGTCCCAAATCAGAATGTCATGAATATATCCTTGTGTCAAATAGTTCAGGCCTTTCTGTACAACTCTCTTAGATAAAGTAGCGGCATTTGGCAAATAACATCCAGCGATATTGAGAGAGAATCATCAGCAGGGGGGCGTTGTTCAGTGGACATTTCGGTAACATGCTGCAGAACGTGTGGGAAAGCTTGTGGGCCATAGCAACAGTAACTAGGGGGGGCGGGACTTGCTGCTTGAATAGGGAAAGGTCCATTAGGCCAGCCACCAAACACGCACACTCCCACAGCGACTATACTGAACTCTTCATGGCCTTTTGGCATAGAGAAACTGAGTCAGCTTCATTGTTATCCTCACACCTCCTAGCATTGTGCGAGACGTGAAATTATTCTGGTTTACTGGCTGAGAAGATGACTGTTTCAACTCCCCCCATACTCCCCTTGTCAGTTTGAGTGAGATTTGCATATTTGCCCGAATTGTACAAATAAACAGAGGTGTCACGTTGGAGAACAAGCAGAGTTTAGTTCTGTCTCCTGCTGTGTCCCACCCCAGCGTTGGTTCCCTTTCTGTTACAGTATGTGGACATACTGTAACAGAAAGAACCATTTTATTCCGTCTAAAATTTGCATTCGGGTATCGCCAAGGATAAGTCTGGAGTTCCAGAAGGGGTCCAGGGGTTGTCAGGTTTGGCATAATATTGCTTTTTTTCTTCAAATCATTTCATTGGCAATGGTGCCAATATTGGCCATTAGCACAAGTTTGCATCAATTCTGTTCTGCTTTTAGAGTAATAATGGTGCAGTGACAACGCTCCTGATCTCCTATAGGCTACTGATGCGTTCCATATGCAAGTATTTTCACTTTTGACTCAGACGTCTCTGAAAGCAGACGGCAAACGGGGGGGGGGGGGGGGGTGGTAGCTGATTAGCTAAACAGAGCTAATAGCTCTCTTGCTAACGGGGGGTTGCCAGACGTTCCATAATAAGATAATAAGACCCAGCTGTGTCCAGAAGTGGACGTTTGTATGAACGGGCTATTCATCTAATAAGCGGCAAAACAAAGTATAGTTGGTCATTATCGATGCCGGTACAGTTACTTGGAAAGGTGTTCTTGGAGGAGCATACACTTTTCCACCCCACCACCACCACCCCCAAAATAAAGACCGGTTTCAGAAAGAAACTAAAATAAATCGGACAGATTCAAAAAGGGGGATTTGAACGACCAATTTCCCCTCGACCGTCAGGGATAAGATGACCCACGTATGTTCTATGTTTCCATACATTAATTCATACAAATCCTATAGATTTGGAGCAATTTCCTTCCTCTGGGATTCCCCCCCCCCCTGATGTGAAACCAGAGAGCAGCTGCAGAATTGCCACGGTGAGACAATATGGTCCTTCATACCACCGCAGGGTTCCCTTCCCTGAGATGGATCGAGGACTGAGGAGCAGAGACACCAGATTCCTCAGAAGGTGAATGCGAGCCAGCGCCAGCATCAGGGTCACTTTTAATGACAAGGTGAAATGGCGATATGATAAAGTACGGTCATATCGCCACAGGAAATCAAGTCCGCTGAGTCAGGGATTTCCTGTAAATCCCTTCTCAAAACATACTTTTATCGCGGAGAGCCTTTCCTGATTCAACCTGAGTTTTAAATTCTGTGATCTGTCTTCTTTTATTTATTTTATTTGTGTCTTGGTTTTATTGGGTTTATACACCTTTCTTCTGTGACTTGTCTGTTCTATTTTGCTGCCCTTGTAAAGCACTTTGTAACTGTGGATTTGGAAAGTGCTCTATAAATAAAGATTATTATCGTTATTAATTATTAATTATTATTATTATTATTATTATTATTATTTCTGTGATGGATGGGAGTAGGGGGCATTGCCATGACCAGGAGGAGAATGTGATTTGTTGTGTGACGATTTGATTGGATGGTGGAAGAAAGTGATAAAACACGGTGGCCAGCTGTGCGTGTTGTCGTGTAAAGTCTTTATGTGAGGTGGAGCGGAAATATCTACTTTATTGGTTGAAATGTGACGCCTCCACACACACACACACACACACCTGCATGGACGCACACACACACACACACACACACACACAGAGACACACACACACAGAGACACAGGCAAATGGCACCCATTCATACACCGACAGCAGTGTCCGCCGTGCAAGGCAACAGCCAGCTAGTCGGGAGCAGTCAGGGTTAGGTGGCGTCTTGCTCAGGGACACCTCGAGGAGCCGGGGATTGAACTAGCAACCTTCCAGTTGGCCAGACAACCGCTCTTACCTCCTGAGCTACTGCCACAGACACACACACACACACACACAATCTTATACACACACACACAGACGCACATACACACACCTGACAGTCAGGTGAAGGTGGCCGTGCGTTGCACGCATGTGGTTGTCTGGTGTGTGTTTGAAATGGGCCGTGAAAGTAGCCTGTGACCCGAATACTTATAATACCCCAGAGGGTGGGCCGGGTGGGGGTGGGGGGGGTGAGGGGGGGTAACCTTCCATTTAGGGTCAAGCACCATGCCTCCCTTCCACCTGTGGGCTAAATCATTTCCACCACCCCCGCCCCATCACAAGCGTGACTCCACTTTTTACATGAGGAGGAGGCAGAAAAAAGCAGAACCAGTCAAGGAGTGCGTTAGGGTGGGGGGTGGGGTGGGGGTGGTGGATCCAGGGCTGGTGGGAGCCATCCCAAAAAGGACATCCCAGCAGCACACACAACATCTCATCATCGTCTACCCCTCCACAACACGAGCCGTCTACCAACCTCTTCAATCCTTCTGTTGTGTTCGAGGGTCAGACCCATTTTGTCTTGCCTTTTGTCATCCTAGCCACAAAACAAAAGGGTCATCTGAAAGAACATAGACCATCGAGACGTCACAGAAGAGACTGCAGACCATCGCTGACACCAGACGGAGAGAGAGGAAGAGGAGACCGGTTGCCAATACATCACCTGGTTCCATGCGAGCCGCGCACACCGGCAGAGGAATCAGGTAATCTCCACACATCCCCATGTTGCTTCTATTTTACTTTTAAATACTGTGCTTGGACTGGATGTGAATGTGCATGGTCTTTTTGTATGATATTTACATCAAGGAGTCTTTAGTCTTTACGTTTTGATTGAGGAATGGAATGTTTTAAATGTTTTGGCTTGTTTAAAGTGTTAACGGTCCCCAGAGCATTTAGTGTATTTTACAAATCAACAGCTTTTAATCTTTTTTTCATTATGTATTCATTATCAGTCTCATTTTTCAAAAAGGTATCCTCTGTGGATTGCATTGGTTTTGGCAATGATATCACAACAATGATATGGAAGATTTTTGGCTTAACCAAATCACACTGCATATTCCACATAGACATATATGCATCGAATCACTGTTTTGTTAAAAGTTATGGCACTTTTAGGTGGATTTTTACGTCACGGTTACGTCACATTGATGAGCCGTGTTTGTGATTGTGACGTATTTCACATACTGTACTACAGTACGGCTGTTCCTTCTGAGTAAGCCTTTGGCGGGGAGACACAGCGCTCTAGCCGGAGCCTCTCAGCCGGTTGCCCTGCGCCGCCACGCCCACCTTCTGCTGCCTCTGCCTCGCTACCCGTCCCCACGGCAGGCAGCTCGGCCAATCGGCTGCACGATCCTCTGAGCTCTGCCACCGTGCCGTCGCCATTGGACGAAAGCAACGACGCCGGGTCTTAAAAGCTGGAGCCTGGCACGCCGCAGGACCAAAACAGTCCTCCACAAAGGCTTGTTTATTTATAGGATCATTGTATCTTCCCCTTATCCCACAAACCACTGTCCCGTCTCGGTCGGAGACTGCAGCCACACATCATTACCTGCCTGCCACTGTTTGCACAAGTTCACGCCGAGTCTATGGGAAAGGGGATGAGTCAGGGGTGCGGAGTCACCACCGTATCATTTTAAGAAAGAGCGGCATTTGCTTTAACGGTGCGTGCTCTGTTGCGAAGCTTTGTACGTAGCCATTATATTGGCATATAGCTTGATGATAGTATTATTGTTGTTATTGTTGTCGCTAGTTATTGCATAACTGCAATGAGGCCCCCAGCGCCTAAGCTAGCAATCCAGAAGTCAGTTGTATCAGCCAATGCTGAAGGTTCTCATTACCATGTTTGTGTAAATAGTCATTAAAATATCTGCGGCAAAAAACCTGTATGCACGCTGTTGCATTGTTTTAGTCAAGGCAAAGCGAGGGACTCCTGATAGGTCAGGTTTCTCTTTAACAAAGGAGGCACGGCAGCAACGGCATGGGAACACCTTGATTACTAATCAGACCTGACCTCTGACCTCTCGATGGGCGACAGCGACCCACAGGGAAGATCAAGGGGTTTGTTGACCATGTGTTGCAAGAACTGCTTAAACCCAGGAGGGACGGCACATGTGTCAGCCTCATCCCGAGGGGATTAGCATGGCCCATTTTAATGAGGCCACCTCAGAAGCAGTAAGACGCTGCAAAGTGTGGTGTCAAACACCACAGGATTATGACCTTTGATCTCCGAGGCATCCCATTGGCTAAGAAGGTCCTCGCACCCACCCTGGGGGTGGGTGCGAGGGCTTGGCACAAAGTGAATGAAGGCAGAAACGGTACAAATACAGGGAAGCTAAGAGCTGAGCTGAGAGGCTTTCTGAGCCAGGAGAGACGAGAGAGATGAGAAGCAATGCAACTGAACCTAAGGTAGGTGGAACTGCATTCAGTATAACATACGTTTGTATTCCATGAGACCAGAAATGCGTCTTGCTTATGTTACCCGATTTAATTTAAGGGCAGGAAAAGATCTGTTTGTTTTTGAAGGTGGAAATCAAGAGCTCCTGCTGAAGAAGAAAGTTATTGTCTTCATGATGGAAGACCACATTTGCAACCAACGCTCCTTCCATCATCATCAGTAGACCGAGACTGTCGATTGCATCTCGTCGTTTTCGCCACGCGTCGAGCTGAGTGCTTCAAGGTGTTTCGGGGAGTCACGACCTCACAGCCCTCGTACAGTCGGAAAGTGAGGCGGCACCTCGGGGTGCAGGTGTGAAGAAGGGAGGGGGCTCCTCTTGGTCTTTGATGCAGAGCTCCTCTGGGCTGGAAAGGCTGGTTCTGTTCAAAATGGCTTGCAGACACAAATATGAAGCAGAAACCAGCTCCAGATGGCAGCTGGGGGATTGGGGCATGGCCAGTGGGGAGGGGATTGCTTGCATCTGGCTGTATAATACTTTGTCTAAACAACTTCTTTTCCCCCATTCACTTTGACTTCCTCACTGGTTGTTTATCTCATCTTCGCGGCTTTCTGTGTAGAACTGTTCGATTCTCTGTCTCCGCCAAGAAAATATTTGCGTTTGTGTCACGCATTCTTTTTGAATGCTCAACAGCACACCACTTGTACGTGTCTAAGTGTGGATGATTTTGGTTTCGCAAGGATGTGTGTATTTGAATTTGCATTAGCAGCTATACATACACACAAAAAGGCAACTTAAACTTGATCAAACATTTCAAGAAATCCCTCGACCTAAATGCCACAGAAGTCCTATTCAGATGGGCCCATTCAGATGTCATGACTCCAACATTGGCCACGTGGAGCCCAATCTCATCACGAGAGTGGCTCTCCAGCCAAATCTTAATTCCATTAAGGTTGGCCTTGGCTGTGTCTCCCATCCTAAAGAGGCTTACCTACAGTATCATAGACCAAAGCCAGCTGTGGAAACGCCAACGGACCCATTGTTGATTTAAGTTTTGGCTTATTTGCGTCACAGATGAGCATTTGTTGGGATGGAAAGATTAGGAAGATATGCAACAATTTGGGCTCATTTTGGATAACATTTTTATGTAGAATACTTCACTTGAACCATAAGTCTATCCTATCAAGGTTTTCAAAGGTGCTGTATAACAGGTTCCATTGCAATTCCCCTGTCCATGTGTTTGCCTCATAGATCGACCGGAACAATGTCTCTCCTCTTGGGCGTCTTCTCTGCCTTCTGTCTCCTGGGAGCTGCTCAGGGTCAGGACATGCCCTATGAGGACTACATGGCTCAGCTCCAGGCTTGCCCTCGCGAATGCCACTGCCCTCGCCACTTCCCCAACGCTGTCTACTGCGACAACAGAGGCCTCAAGCACATCCCCAAGATCCCGCCACACACGCTGTACCTCTACCTGCAGAACAACCTCGTCGAAGCCCTCTCCACGGAGGCCCTGATCAACGCCACGCAACTGCGCTGGCTGAACATCAACCGCAACCGAGTGACCGACGAGGGTGTGGAGGCGGGGGCTCTGGGCGTGATGTCTCAGTTGTTGCACCTCTACATGTCCGACAACCTCCTGACCTCCGTGCCGGCCGGCCTGCCGCACAGCCTCGAGCAGCTCCAGCTCTCCCGCAACCGAATCTCCAAGATCCCCGCGGGAGTCTTCTCGGGAATGGGCCAGCTCAACCTGCTGGACCTCCAGGGGAACAAGTTGCTGGACGTCGCCGTGGTGGAGGGGAGCCTCAAGGGTCTCGACGGCCTGGTGCAGATGAACCTGGCCAAGAACCAGCTGAGCAGCATGCCGACGGGGCTCCCTCCCAGCACCACGCAGCTGTTCCTGGACGGCAACGCCATCGAGAAGATCCCGTCGGAGTACTTCAAGGGCTTGCCCAAGGTGGCGTTCCTCCGGCTCAACCGCAACAAGCTGAGCAACGGCGGGGTTCCTGCCAATGTGTTCAACATGTCCAGCATCTTGGAGCTGCAGCTGTCCCACAACCAGCTGACCGAGGTGCCCTTCATTGCCCGGGGCCTGGAGCACCTCTACCTGGACCACAACCGCATAAAGAGTAGGTTTGGTGTTCATTTTCCAGATTTGTTCCTTTGTTGATGTTTGACTAGACTCAGTCTTAATCAGTAGTGTTCTGTATTAGAGCCACATATTTAATGTGTCTTGAGATAAAGAACCCCACTGATTTTGACTTTGATGTACTTGATGATGGGGACCTCAAAATCACAAAATGCTCACTTATGTTTGGTGGTTTTTCCTGCTGCCAGGTTTGAATGGTTCCAACTTCTGCCCAGTGTCCACGGAGGCCTTGGAGGACTATGCTAACGACAGCGCTCCCAAGCTACGCTACCTGCGTCTGGACGGCAATGACATTCCCCCTCCGATCCCCAGAGACGTCGTAACATGTTTCCGTCTCCTCAGGTCCATCGTCATCTAAAACTTCTAATCGGAGCTAACGAGATATACGCCTACTAAGAGCTAACTTTCCAAATGGTGCCATTTTGTTTCAAATTAGATATTTGAGGACAAAATGTTTTACACATATTGATGCAAACTGGTCCGAGGTATCGGTATTCATCATGTACAGTTTTTTAGGTTAAGTTTAATATGTCCACTTTATTTTTGTATTCATCATGTGTTCGATTCCGTTGTGTGCCACTGTGCCCTGTAGCATGGTATCGTTCTTTTTATGTCATCACAGAAATGTATAAAAAAAAGTCCACTGACGAAATAGAACTTTTTAACTTTTTAAATATAACTATTTACACGATATATATGAACTTCATTTATTGAATGAAAAAATGTATAATAGTTAACAAATCATTTGCAATTAGTGTAGGTTCAACATGTTTGACTTGAGGGAGCTATTTAAAACTGACACTGAGCATTTGAAATGGGTACTGCAATCCAAATTCACAATATTGGAGAGGGTTGACTCTGCCCACCCCCTCCAAGCTCCAAGATCACGTGGGTTGCCAGGTTGAAGACAATGAAAGAACACAAAGCTGTCCGAAGCTGTCTCAAAGGCAACTCCAAGATGTACCCATGTTCTAGCACGGCTCGGGTCAGGGACATTTTTTGAAAGTGGACAAGGCTTTTTAGGTCGGCTAGAATCTGGTACAATCTCAGTTGATCCAGTTTATATTCTTCCTTCCGTGGCTGCAGCACACGGCTATGTTTGTGGGCCAATTTGTTTCGTATCTGGCAACCCGGGGCGCTCAGAGAATAGTGAATCACACAGACCACAGCAAAAACACGTTCCTGAATGGACATTTCCAAAGAACATACTGGCTGTAGTATTTGTCGGAAAAAGCGAGTATTTCAACATGTTTCCTTCATCTCTGATGACATCATGGTCATTTTATGATTTAAGACAGTAAATGTGTTACATATTGCTCCTTTAAAAATATGACTTGCCACCTGTGAAATGTCAATATGTATTTATTTAAAGATTTTGTTTGACTGCTATTGTGTAAATCTGTTTTTATCAAACGCTGCCATTAGAATACATATCCCTTGGGTAAGTTACTCAAATAAATCTTTCATCAAACATTTTGTTTCTTGAACACTGCATCTCTTCACTGTACAACACGTCCAACCATTCCAACATGTGCTTTTCCTTTGCAGTGTCGCTTTCCCACGACGCACGACACAATACTTTTAGTAATACACAAAAAACAATCTACAAGGCACAGCTTGAGACAGTCGAACCACAATTTTGCATCTCACTCAAATGTCTGGAAGAAGTTCTCAGGCTCCTCACAATAACACTGCTATTTACACCGATAGAGATTCAGATTGTTTCCGATTATTCAAACAGCAAATTGTGCGTTTTGAATTACACCGTATCACCGGGGCCAAATACTGCAGTACAGACCACAGTGTCCACAATGGCTGTGAGGAGACAGAGAGCCACCTAAAAGCCCTTTTCAATATAGATAGCAGTGTCTGCAGTAACACAATCTGGAGGACTTTCTCCTCACTCAACAGCCACGCTAATATGAGCCGGAGAAATAGACAACAAACAGGCAGATCAACAGACAGACAGGCAGGCGGGTAGCTTGACATAAATACAGACCGGTGCAGACAAGATAATGACACCAGTTTATGCAGAAATCTGTTAAGTAATGCACAATACAACGAATATAATAGTATTTACAATAGTAGAAGAGTACTATTCCCACCATGATGAACTTGTGTATGTTTTAAAGGGGACATATTATGGCACCAGTTGTGAGTATTGATTACTAGATCAGTCTACCAGCCTACCTAGTGGACTGTACCAACAGGTAAACAGGTCTAGTTGGCATACATCTAGGTCAGGGGTGGGCAAACTTTTTGGCTCAAGGGCCACATTTGGTTTTTAAAACTGACAGACGGGCCGGGCCATTAGTAGATGAGGATCATAATGTCTACCTTGTGTTATGATGCCATATACTTTATATTGAAGTAGCCTAGTAACCCTAGTGACCCAAAATCCAAGCAACTCTAAGGGAACATTCATGAGCACGTTGTTGGGCAGTGAATGAATGTGTTAGGATTCTGGTGGATCGATCATACTGGGCTCTCAGATCGTTTATTTTCTGCGCCCTCAGTTCTCTGATCTAGGTGGACATTCCCACTTGTGATGTCACTAGTTGGTAGTCACATGGCAATTGTGAAATGGCTTGCACTGGCGAATCACACTCACACCTGGTGGTATAATCGGGGACCTTTCATTTTCGAAATGACATCCATACCGTACCTTTCGAATAGCGAGAAGTTCTTCCGGTTGTTGAGTGTTGGTTGCAGAGAGACCATGCAGGTGTGAGTGATCAACTAATGACAGTCAGGGGGCGGGGCTACAATTGAAAGAGTTTGTGATTGGCTGACGTTAGGCAACACACAAGTACTATAAAGTGTACAAGGAATAGTGTACAAGTACAGTTAAAATAAAATGTTGCTTCAGTTAAAATAACATTTACTTACTGATCAAACTGCAGTGAAACAAACATGCTACTGCAGTTAAAATAACATCCAAGTACAATTACAATAACATCCTAGTGCAGTTAAAATAACATCATGCTCCAGTTAAACACACATACTACTGCAGCAAAACACTGATCCTGGGTCAGGCTTAAACACATACCACTGATCCCACTGCAGTTATACACACACTCTACCGACTGATCCTACTGGAATTAAACACTGATCTTAGGTCAGATCTAAACACATACCACTGATCCCACTGCAGTTAAACACTGATCTTAGGTCAGACCTTAACACACACTACTGATCCAGGGTCGAACTGTATACAGTGTCTCGTAGATACCCTTAGTGACAGTGCAGAAACAGTGGAAGCTTAGAGAGAGAGAGAGAGAGAGAGTGAGAGAGCAGAGAGAGAGGGAGGTAGAGAGAGAGCAGAGAGAGTGTGTGTGTGAGAGAGAGAGAGAGGAGAGAGAGAGAGAGAGAGAGAGGAGGCCTTCCACGATGCAGGTACTTCCTCCCAGGGCCGTGCAAAGAGGAGCTCTTCACAGAGGGCCCATTGTGACCGGGGGCCCGGTGGACCCCCACCCACCTCCACCTCCACCTCTACCACCTCCACCACCCCCCGACCCCCACCCCCACCCCCCAACCCCCCCAGACATGAAAGGAGACGCATGCCAGGGAAAAGACAGACAAATATGTCAGTCTTATAGGACCTTATAGGACTTATTTGTTAAAAATAACAAATGAAATATGCTCAAATAATGGCTTCGCTTGTCGGGGATAAAAATAGATTTTGATATTGGGGTGGGGTCTGTGTGTGTGTGTGTCTGTGAGTGTGTGCATCCGTGCATGTGTGTGTGTGTGTGTGTGTGTGTGTGTGTGTGTGTGTGTGTGAGTGTTGGGGGCATCAGGAGTGGGTGTGTGTGTGTGTGTGTGTGTAGGTGGAGGTGGAGGTGCTGTGCACACGCGAAAAGTGACCAAAAGCGATCGCCTCCGCTGTGCTCCGTCTCAGTACCTTCCTTCACACGTACGCGGACGGGTGACCCAGGTCTGCAGGGGTTGCTGCTCACAGACCTGACACACACACACACACACACACACACACACACACACACACACACACACACACACACATATAGGCACACACACACACCTTCACACACACACACACACACACAGAGAACCCCACCCCCACCACCCCACCCTTCTTCAGGGCACCCCGTGTGTGCGCGACCTCTCGCTATTGGCCAGCTCCCGGGCTCCTCAGCATCCCCATCACAGCTGGTGGGACCATTCGGAGAGAGCAGGAGACAGAGGTAAGTGTGCAGCCCTAGCTAGCTCCCCCCCCCCCCCCCCCCCCACCGGCACGCGGTACCGCGACCCAGGTTAGCCGGGTGGCACTGTTTTAGCAGGGTTTTTAACAGCTTCTCCGGTGAGCCTGGCATGATGTTAGAGAGCTAATTGGCGGACGTATTGTTTGAGATTCTTTTTTTCCTTATTTGAATAGTTTTTGTCGTTTTGGTTGTTTTGTAATTGCTTCACGTTTTGTGACGAATGGTTATTCTGACGACGGCCCATGCATTGAGCTGCGTTTGTGCTGTTTGTGTGTGTTTGTGCTTTGTGCTGTGTGTGTGTGTGTGTGTGCACGTGTGTGTGTGTGCACGTGTGTGTGTGTGTGTGTGTGTGTGTGTCGGAGGGCTTTAGAGGTCTAACAGGTGATATTTTGGATCAGTGGCTCAGGTGATCACAGGATCGCAGGGGTCAATGAGTTGGAGCATCTCGGCGTTATCGGTGTCGACGTACCGTACATCTCTAGCATGACTGGTCGCTTGCATTAGGCTATTTGAGTTGCTTGTATTTTGTACCTCTCCTTACAGAAGAGTTGTGTTTGAGTGCATCGTCTTAATCTTCTTAATCGTCTCCAAAACAAATATGTTGATTATAACAAATGAAAATATAAAATATGTTATTATAACTTTATATTCACTAAAACAAAAATAATTTTCACTAAAACTGTGGACATAATGATGTCTAGTGTGACTTCAGTTGCCACAGAAGACACGTTTATGGAATATTAAAATGAAACTCGGGCAACCTGTTGATCTTGTCATATATACTGTATATCTATAGATATATAACTTGAAAGCACTGAGGGGCAAATCAGTGAGGTTCGCTCGTGGCTTTTAAAGGGAAAAGAGTTGGGAATCGGTGGCTATCAGGAATGCCCGGTGCAGAGCCAAGCAAAACAGAGCTGGTCTGTCGGCTACACTCTGTACACACACGCGCGCGCACACACACACGCACACACACGCACACACACACACTCGCAGTTTCCACACACACTGTACACGCTGTGATGGTCCGCATAAAGCCTCACCTCTGTCCCCCCCCGTCACATAGTCCGTCTTTCAGCGACGCACCGACGCTTCTGATAGGTCCACGCCGTGACGGTGGAGAGAGAGAGAGAGGGAGAGGGAGAGGGAGAGAGAGGGAGAGAGAGAGAGAGAGAGAGAGAGGGAGAGAGAGAAATATGTAAAGCCAATAATTTCAGCGTGGGGTGCCGAGCCCAGTCTTCTGAACCCAGTGCACCCTGGGCCAGAGTGTGTGTCTCTGTGTGTGTGTGTGTGTGTGTGTGTGTGTGTGTGTGTGTGTGTGTGTGTGTGTGTGTGTGTGTCCGTGTGGACTGCTCATCTGGTCTGGCCAGCCACCTTCGTCTCTGGTCCGATTGGTCGGAGCGTGTTCGTGATTGGACCAGAGAATGAGAGACGGGTTTGTATCTTCCCAGCTGACGCTCGACCAAAAACCCCCCAAAATAGCACAGGAGGTTTCTCTCCTCTCACCCCCTGAAAGATAGGTGTGTTGGACGAGAGAGAGAGAGAGAGAGAGAGAGAGAGAGTTTTTTGCTTGTGGCTGTGCAAGTGTGTATGTGTGTGTGAGAGAGAGAGAGAGAGAGAGAGAAAGAGAGAGAGAGCACACACTCATTACTGTATGCAGGTGTGTGTTTGTGCATGCATTTGTGCATGTGTGTGTGCGTGCGTGTGTCTCTGTGTGTGTGTGTGTGTGTGTGTGTGTGTGTGTGTGTGTGTGTGTGTCTCTGAGCGCACCCTCAGACCTGAATGAGGCGTTTGGTTGCCACACCAACTCCCTGCCATCCTGTCCACAAACCTGGAATTTTGAGCCTCAGTGCGGAGACAGGCAGCGGCCCCGGCACTCATAAAGGACCTCTGTGCAGGGGCTGAGAGAGGGGTCGAGTCGGCCCTGAAACCTCTCTCTCCCTCTCTCTCTCTCTCTCTCGATCACTGTCTCCCTGCCAGTCTCTCTCTCCCTCTCCATCTAACCCTGAGGGCCAACTACTTGTCCATTTCCCCCTACCTCTGTCTCGTTCTTCTTCTTCTCCTCTCTCTCCCACTCTCTCCCTCGCCTTACCCTTGCTCTCCATTTCCCTATCCCAGCCCAGAGGACTTTCACTGAAATCTCCCTCTCTTCCTCTCTGCATGCTCTGATCGCAGTGCTGGGCTCACAGGCTGCTACTTCCCCTTGTCTGTTACTGTAGAGTCAAGTCAGAACATTTCCCTCCAAAATGACGATCGATCAGATGCTTTGTATCAGCCACGTCATTGTGGAGTGGAGTGGAGAGGGAGAGGAGGTGCTGTTGCCAGGGTCTGCATGAGAACATGACTAAGCCGGGGTTTCTCACTGTGGGGGTTATCACCACCACCAGCCCCGGATCATCTGATCAATCTGTTACTGGTTAGAGTGTTGGACCACTGGACTGGACTGGAGTTTGAGGCTTTGGTGTTAGAAGCCGCGATGCTACGGTGCCAGGACACTCGTAATGTTCACTGTCGTCTTAGATTATACGTGGACATGCTGTCGGTTGTCATAATAAACTTCACCGCCAATGAAGTGAAAGTCTTTAAAAAGTGTGTCCAAACTTTGTCAATGGTCAAACCAAGCAAGTCATTCTCACAAGAAAACATACGAGAGGTTTTCCTGAAGGCCGGTATCCTCCATATTGAATAGACTCAGGGTTCATCCATCTTGATATTTTGTACGCCACCGATGGACATTATGGATTTTAGTCTAGATGGCGGCTGCCTGAGCCCTGTAGTTGCACCAAGGCAGGTTGGTCTTCCATTGGCCTCATTCACCTATTGAGGCCATCTTGGTTCTAGAACTAAGATGGCCCATTGACTCACCGGAAGCTATCTCCACCTCACTGGTGAGATATGCCCTTCAAGCAGCACCAGCAAATATGTACCCAAGTGACTTACTGACATGGAAAAGGCACAAGAGATTTGGTGGAGATATGGAGACTGCAGTGCATTAGTGTAGGTAGAAATAGCGGGTAGTCTGGTGGTTATAGGTGTTTGACTCCCTACCAAAAGGCTCTAGAGTCGATCCCCAATGGCTGCAGTCTACTTGTTGGCCATCCATGAGAAATGGGTTGAGTTTGGCCCAGACTTTGACACCAAAATGATTGAACTGCAAATGCTTTTTGTATCCTTCTCTCAAGGTGGGCCATGAAGATGCTTGTCCGGTTCCTGTTGGCACTCCTCGTCCTTAAAGCGGCAGAGGCCAGACCCCGGTTGTCCCGACAAGCGGAACTGGACACGTACGACGACACCAACTACGATGTGGATATAGAGAACCTGGACTTGGAGAACCAGGACATCTATGACTATGAGGACGGCCTGGGCGAAAACCCAGAGGTAAGACGCATTCGAAGGGGGACTTAACCAGACCAAACTATCTGCAGGGCCAGTCAAATCAGGTGTATGATTGGTGTATTGGTGTATGATGCTAACTATTTGCACTCGCTCTGGCAGGATAATGTGACATATCGGTAACTTTCAAACCATGTTTTGAGCATTTTTGGCCTGTCCTGACTTGAGGGAATTGCAGCAAGTGATCTGTAGAGTCCTGACAGGAGCCGACCGCGTGGGCCTGAAGGCTTGTTGGTGATTGACGTCTACATACGTCCAGATCTACCGAACGTCACTCAGCTCCGCTAAGTCGGTGGCACTGACTGCACTCAAGTCGATCCACTGCTGCTCGAGCTTTCAGCGCAATTTTGGGGTTTCTTTCAAATTTGCAGGGCTTTCAATCGCACGGACGGCACATGATTCACTCATAGTGCTGACAGACACCTTTGTTATATTATAGAAACCGTGGCGTCGATTTGTTTCTGCCACGTGTTGGTTCAGCATGTGTTCAGGATCAGGGGGGCACCACGCCGGTCGGCCGGTGCCAGCGAAGACACCTGCTTCTGTTCTTCAGTCGGTCCACTGTGGCGGCCAAAATATTCGTATTCCTCTCCTGCCGTCCGATACGTCGATCTATATGTGGAACCTGCCAGAGATGCTCCAACCCATTTTAACCTGCTACCTTTTCCAACTGATTTTCCAATATCTGAGCTTTTTATCTGCTCAAATAAATCTCTCTCTTATAAACCTTTTCAAGGATTATGAGAAAAGGTTGATCAGTTATTCTTTTGCCAACCACACATGATGAATATCTATAATATATCATATGCATATATAGTATGATATATAGATAAGCCAACTGTAGGCTCATAACTGGTAAGAGGTGAGAGGCGAGTTAACTATAGGTCTGAGAGTCACACTTTTGTAAATGTGTGTTTGCGTGCGTGCAGGTGTGTGTGTCGCAGGTCTGGGTCAGCAGCATGTACCACAAACCCATACATACAGTATAATCAGAGTTATGAAAGTAATGTTGCATTAAACACTGGCCAAGTGAACAACAAAGTGCATGCATGGCTGGTGAGGTGCTAACAGCCTCCGAGCTGCCGTGGTTCAGACTTGTGACCGGACAGATCGCTCCAACGAGGGATGGATGGAGCATCAAAGCGGGACATAAAAGTCTTCTTCTGGCACAGAGGCCAGCAACACACGTGCACCTCATCTGGACACGACGTGGCGAGCGATGCACTGGGTGCCGTTGTTTGAACGGAGGACTCTGATTTATTGTTCTCCGCAGCTACGAAGTAAAGCCAGAGAAGATGTCGAAGATGGCAACTGGGCAAATTGTGGCGGTTAAAGATTCTGCAGTCCAACAAACCGTTTAAATTGGAAACCCCAGCGCAACATTCCAAACTTCCGCGATTCAACCCCCGAGCCCAGCGCAGCGCGGTGTCTAAACCGCTCAGGGGTCGTGTTGCCGTCTGTCTGTCTGGTGTGACGCTGAGGGTCTTCACCCCCTGACAACGACGGTCTCAGTATCACCCCCGTGACTGAGACTGAACTGTTCAACTTGAGAAATGTGTGCGGCTTTGAGACTTTGTTTGACTTTGTTTGAGAAGGAAAGCGTTTTGCACGGCCATGTTAGTTTTTGTCTCGCAATGCGCTGGAACGACTTTGCCGGAGGAATTTGCCAAGAGGACTCAGGGGTTATTTCATGTGGGTTCTTGTGTGTGTGTGTGTGTGTGTGTGTGTGTGTGCGTGTGTGGTTCTTTTGCAGGGTTATAGCCTAAACAAAATGTCACATGAGACGAACGATACTCTGTAACCCCCCACCACGGCCGCGCTGTACAGCGAAGCTCGAGACTCCGCAGTCATAACCCGAGCTGTTGATGGATGACATGTCTCTCGGCCGGGGCATGTCGCGGGTTCTCCTTGACCCAACACTTATAGCTGCAGGACCGGGGGGAGGGGGTTGGGGGGGGGGGGGAAGCTGATCTCTGTTGTGTGTTGAAGGGAGGTGGAGGGAGCAGGAGGGGGGGGGTTGGTGGGCGACTTAATTAGTGTGTTGATTGAAAAGACTGTCCCACATATGTGAATGTGGACGGTCACGGTCGGCCACGCACACTCACACGCACACACAGGCGCACACACACAGACACAAACGCAGACACACACACACCACACATGTCATGAGTCAAGGTAGTAATGAGCAGATGATGAGAAGGCTGCGGTGGCTGGAATGCTGACTCGCCACTTCCACGCCTTCACCAGATCTTCTCTGCTCCGCCCATCTCCTCTCTCTCCCTTTCCCTTTCCCTTTCTCTCTCTCCTCTCTCTCCTTATCGCCCTCGCTCATTCACTTCCTTCCTCGTCCTCCATTTCTCCCCCCTTATCTCCCTCGCTCCTTCCGTCTCTCTCATTCTCTCCCTTTCTCTTCTCTCCCTGCATCTCCTCTCTCTCCTTCTATCCATCTACCCTTCCCTCTCCCCTTCCCCCCCTCGTTCCCTCCATCTTTCCTCCTCTCTCTCTCTCTCTCTCTCTCTCTCTCTCTCTCTCTCTCCCTCTCTCTCTGTGTCTAGACAGAGACCATCTCCTCACCAGTCCGCCCATTCCAGTGAACACCATCAAGTATATCTTTAGATTTGTTCCGATGCCACAGATGTGGGTACGTAGGCTGGGGGCACTTAAACTTTAGACTTCAATCCATTCCAATTAGTTTAGATACCCAGTGGACACTTGGGTACTCAGTGGCAATGAACTAATCTGTGGAGTGTGTGTGGGGTGGGTGAGGCTGCTGAAACCAGCCACCAATCACACACACACACTCTGCATAATCATTTGATCATTGGGAAATATATCAATAGGGAAAGGACAATACAATATATGTCACACAAATGTGTGTGTGTGTGTCTCTGCATGTGTGTGTCTCTCTGCATGTGTGTGTGTCTCTCTGCATGTGTGTGTGTCTCTCTGCATGTGTGTGTGTCTCTGCATGTGTTTTTGTGTGTGTCTGTGTCTGCATGTGTGCGTTCATGCGCATATATACGTGCATGTGTGCATGCACGCCATCATCCAGCTCGCACTCTTAAAGCTTCCCATTCAACGGTAAAAACGTGCACGCTTTCTCCGCAGCCGCCATGCTGTTTTCCCCAGAAGACCGTTTCTGTATTTTTGGTAACCAGCCTTTCGCCTCTCCTTCCCCCTCGGGTCCGCGTGTTTACTTTGGGAGGAGGAGGAGGAGGAGGAGGGCGGCCGAAGAGCGAAGCTGCAGACAGCTAGCTCGGTCGCGAGTTCCTTTTCAAAGACCCACCTTGTTACATTTCAAACAGCCTCTGCCAAGATCTTCATTTAAGATATCTTGTCCATTGACTTGATTTAGACGTGCGTCGATGGAATAAAAGCTAAACGGCTCTTTGTTTGTTTGTTTGTTTTGTTGTTGTGGTGGTTTTCGAGACAGAAGAGGGTGCTTGGGGTTGCTTTGTTCAAATTTGCAATCGTGCATTACATTCGCAGTGGGTTAGCTTACCTCTGAGCGGCTAGACAGCTTTTTAAACTACTGTGGTGCAAGTGCAGCAGTGAGCTGTGGAGTCTCGCTACCATGAGTGTCTTGGTTCCACAAGGACCATTCCCTTTGCTGCTTGCAGCCCAGCCCCGTGTCAGCAGGTATGACCTGTGGTGGTGTGTGGTGATTCACTGCCAATACCACAATAACAGAACTGCAGCCGAATTGAAACCATGAGTATTTGAGGCTATATATTTTACTTGTACAATAGTGGAGACGTATGGTCATAAGATTCAAGAACTTTATTTGTCACATACACATACAGGAGTTGCAGTGAAATGAAAAATAATCGACATAATTGACACTCTGCTGCCCTCCTGTGGTGAAGTTAGGTAAGGCGGAGAAATGCATGTTAACCAAGTTTGAACCGGGTTTGATTGTGGAATGATTTTTGGATCCTCTTCATTATTGCTCATCGTGGCTTTCCATATAAGAAAACCAGAAGTGCCTAATTATTTCAATAAGTAGTAAATAAGTAGTAATAAATAATTTCAAGGCTGAACGCGTGGATTTGCTACCCCCTCCAGGTCTACGGGGGTACTGCAGCAACATTTCCCCGCTGCAGTACCCCCGTAGACCTGAAGGGGGTAGCAAATCCACGTGTTCCACATAAATGACCTGGCTCCTCTCACCCCCCCCCCCCCCCCTCAGATAGAGATCGGAACCCTGGCCCCACCGGACTACAGCTACCCTGAACCCGAGGCCTCCCTGGAGGAGGAGCAGGAGGTGCTGGAACACGAGGAGGAGATGCCCCTGAAACCACAGCAGACGCCACAGGGCTCCGGGGACTCGGGAGTGCTCATGGGTCCTGGTACACAGAAAGGTCAGAATGAGCACGCACCCTGATATCAGGTCCCTGAGGTCACCTGGCTGATATTCAGTTTGGCCTGAATCGAAGATAAGGCGGCAAGCTATAGCTCCATCCCACTGGTGAACATGCGACAACAAGAGACACCCCCATAGGTGGTCTCTACGCCTCAAGGCCCGACCACCCTGGGGAAAGGAACCTCTACCCTCCCACCGTCCACCAATCACCGCCGTTTACATGTGCATGAGTTCCATTTAACTAGCCGCCATTTGGTTAAATGTGTTCTTGTCCATAATGTCCATAATCTAATATAACAAGCCACCTCATCATCATCATCATCATCATCATCATCATCACCGCTGTGAACCTAACCTGTGTGGGTCACAGGTGGGTCTGTGTTGTGTGCTGTCTGTGCTGTCTGTGTATTAATACCTAAATCTTGTCTCTAACAAGAGGAGGAGCTTCGTCTGACGCCCGTTGAAACCCTTCATGTCTCCGGGGATTTCGGGGTCTCGGTGGGGTCCGGCGGGGCCTCTGGGTCTGGCGCCTCTGGAGATTCAGGGGCTGCATCTTCTGGGGGCTCGGGGGGCTCCGGGGACCTTGTCTCTGGCTCTGGGGGTTCTGGGGACCTCCTTGCCATTGCCGGATCAGGAGATCTCTCTGAATCTGGGGATCTCTCTGGCTCAGGGGGCCCCCTGGAGTCCGGTAGCTCTGGAGCCTCTGGGGATCTTGGTTCTGGAGGTTCTGGGGTTGCAGAGAGCTCTGGGGGTCTCCTTGTGGGCTCTGGGGGATCAGGGGACGTGTCCCTGGACTCTGGGAGCTCTGTGGATGTTTCCCTGGTCTCCGGGAGCTCTGGAGACATCCTTCTTAGTTCTGGGGGTTCGGGGTATGTTTCCCTGCTCTCTGGGGGCTCTGGGGATGTCCTTTTGGTCTCCGGGGGGTCAGGAGACCTTCTCCTGGGCTCTGGGAGCTCTGGGGATATCCTCCTGGGTTCCGGGGGTTCAGGGGATGTTTTCCTGGGCTCTGGGGGGTCAGGGGATCTGCTCCTGGGCTCCGGAGGGTCAGGGGATCTCCTTGGTTCAGAGATCTCTGGAGATCAGCAGGTCTCCGGGGCCTCTGGGGGCTCTGGCGAGTCTGGGGATGTGGACATTACGTTAATATCTGGAGGTTAGTATCTAAACCTGTACGTGTTGAATATTTTTTTTTATTAATTCCGAAGCATTAGTAATAATGCCTTCAAAGTAATTATTCTAAGAGCAGGTGAAAAAAATCAGTTAGACGTGGACTTGGTTTGAACTAGGTTTTCATCAATAATCAACCAGATTGACTAACTTCATTCAGTTGTCATTCGTATTCTTAATAATTTTCCATTTAACTACTTCCCTGTTAAACGTGGTTAAATGTTGTTGCATCATTATCATTCCGGCTATTCTAATGTGACTCATCTGTTCCACAACCAACCATTACTAATTCTGTTGTATTTTCTCATGACTGGTGTGATTCCTCCCACCACTCACCCTATCTCCTAACATGTCTCCTAATCCCCCCCACCCCCCCTCGTGGCTCTAACAAGGGGACGAGCTGAGCCCCACCCCCGACACTACGATACCCCAGGAGGCGTCTGGTGCTTCTGGGGAGGTGTCGGGATCTTCCGGGGCCGCCTCTGGTGGCTCTGGAGACGTTGAAGAGTCCGGAACCCCCGAGGCCTCAGGTTCATCTGGGGCCTCAGGGGCCTCCGGCTCCGGGGATACAGAAGAACCCGAGGTCATACTGATCCCTGAAATTGACGAAGGTCAGTATCGTTGGATAAATCCGTGCCAAAGTACACAGGAAGTAGTGTATATGGGATGCCGTTGATCGACCTTAGAAACCTGAACTGTGATCTCGTCTTTAATGCTATAATCTATAACACTGAACATTTCATAATTCATTTGAATAACACCCTTCTTCGCAGTTCCCATCCATCCATGGCTCTCATGTGTTTTGTACTTCACCCATAACCACTAACGCTGCTTGTTTGTGTGGCTCATCTCCGAGGCAACCAGCCGTCGTCTTGGTGTGCCGGGTCTAATCGTGTCTCTGTAACACCTAATCTTGTCTCTAACAAGAGGAGGAGCTGCTTCCAATTAAACCAGAGACCCCTCAGGAAGGTACGGGCGGTACCACCGAGGGCTCGGCGGTCACTGACACGCCCGAACCCGAAACGCCTGAAACACCCGAAACTACCGTAGCGCCCATCACGACCGCAAAGCCTGTTCCACCCATTGAGCCAGAGGAGCCAGAGGTTGACCGGCGAGGTCAGTAAAGGGTCAGAAACGGTTGTGAAATGACCTCTGAAGCTACCCAGGCAACAAAAGCACCTTGACAGAACTGAAATAGACTGTAGGCTCTAATCGTGACTTCAAAATGTGGTCAATTTTGGTGATGATCCATTCGAAAGAGTCAAGAGTCTTTAATCCAGTGGTCCCTAAACTTTATTTTTTTTGTCAGATGCCCCCTTTTGTAATAAGTAATGCATTGACTAATTCAATGCACACACCTTAGACCAACCATGACCACGCATCCTCCACCGGGCCCTATTCACCTAGTCTTGGCACCATTTTGGTTCTCCATGCTCTCTGGACGGGTTGGGGGGGAACTGAATGCGACCACTGGGTGAATAAGGCCTGTGGTCCTTTCCTTTTACTGTCCAATGCCCTCCAAAGCTCCGTACGTCACCGTGCCCTGATTGTGCCCCAGGTATGCCCACGTGTCTCCTGTGCACGTGCCTCGGTACCTCTGTCTACTGCGACGACCTGAAGCTGGACAGCGTGCCCCCGCTGCCCAAAGAGACCACTCATTTCTACGCGCGCTACAACCGACTCACCAAGATCAACAAGTCCGACTTTGCCTTCATGAGTAAGTTTGGGGCATTTTTCAGTAACCTGTGTATCGTCAAGGGACCGGGGCATGAACTAGCTAGTTTGGGTAACAAAGTGTCATGCATGATGGGCTGGGTGTGTACATGCATGGGATTCTATGGGTAGGCTGGATATTCTAGTGGTTAGGGTGGTTATGGGTTCGAACCCCAACGCCTGCAGCCCACCTGGAGAAAGATCTACCCAAGCCTACTACCTACACAACCCTCTTTAAACCTCGCCCCCCCCCCCCAGACAAGCTGAAGCGTGTCGACGTGACGGCCAACGACATCTCGTCCATCGACGAGGCGGCGTTCTCGTCGCTGCCCGCTCTGGAGGAGCTGGTGATCCGGGAGAACCGGGTCTCGCAGCTGCCCGCCCTGCCGGCCACCATGACGCTCATCGACGCCAGCCACAACAACGTGGGCAGCCGGGGACTCCACAAGGAGGCCTTCAAGGTACACCGTGCAGTATATATACGTCCAACCTCAAAAAGCCATCTGCACAAAAACACACGGGTCTTGTTCACTGAGCGCGGCTCTAAACGCTACAGCTGGGGCTGCGTGTAGTGTTCGATTTGGCTCACGTGTTCCCTCTTTTTCCGATTTAAAGTGAACACTATATAGTACACACTCAATTTCTACCGACAGCACCTTTAATCTCTCGTGACAATGATTCCTATGTCTGCCTTGTGTGTGTTCCCAGGATATGGCTGGACTGCTGTACTTGTACCTGACGGACAACCACCTGGACTACATCCCCGTGCCTCTCCCACACACCTTGCGGTCGCTGCATCTACAGGTAGGCTATACACCTCTCTGTTGATCCGTCAAATAATGGCTCATCACTAGCAGGGAACTGATCTCGTCATCGTACAGCTGGGTGAGACACTCCCCCCCACTTGTGATGTCACTTCTTCACAATGACAATTTTAGTCACATTGCCATTTTGGCTAATCACACAGCGATTTTGAGACTCACACTCATAGGTTGTCACATTTCTTCTCACTCACACCCAACAACCCACACACAATGTCCTGTTGTCTCTCGCCCGCCTGCCCCCCCCCCGCAGCGGAACAACATCCAGTCGATGCACGAGGACACCTTCTGCAACCTGCAGGACTTCAACTACATCAGGAACGCCCTGGAGGATATCCGCCTGGATGGCAA
This sequence comes from Coryphaenoides rupestris, assembly GCA_002895965.2. NCBI lineage: Eukaryota > Metazoa > Chordata > Actinopteri > Gadiformes > Macrouridae > Coryphaenoides > Coryphaenoides rupestris. The sequence goes on along the minus strand of PIJE02000683.1, from coordinate 156,518 downwards.
CCCCCTCAACCTCAGCCGGACCCCGCAGGCCTACACCTGCCTGCCCCGCATCCCTGTGGGGGCGCACATCTAGACACACACACACACACACACACACACACACACACACACACACCCTCTTGCACAATATATCCCAAAGACACACACACACACACACACAGACACCCTCTTGCACAATATCTCCCACAGACACACACACACATACACATCTCTGAACCCAATGACACACACACACACACACACATCTCTACACCCAATGACACACACCGCACACACACACACACACACACACACACACACACAAACAGAAATGATTCCATCACCCTCCCAAGAGATTAGCCACATCCATTGTTTGCGACTGTTCCCTGAAACATTAATATCCCGACATATGTACAACAATGCATGCATCTATTGTATTCCACAAAACATTACACACAACATGCAACACTACAACACTACAACACTAAACTGTTGTCCACGTGGCCCGCAGGCTACCAGCGACATAATTCCCACCCTCTGGAGTTTTAGGACAGAAGACAGAAACCGTTAAAGTGTGTGTATCGGAAACACACGTCTGCTAGTGAAAACCTGTACGGCACATTCAGTGGTGAAGTTCACCGGCGCGCACACACCACACACACCCACACCCACACCCACACACACAAGCCGTTTTCAGAAGCAGAACAGTTCCACAACTTGGTAAAGTTGATAAAGTACATTAGCTGACATTCAGAGAAACCCATTTTTATTGAATGAACGCGTCAGAGTCTGCTTGGAGTATTTCAAGACTGGTCAACCCAAAAACAAAAAAAAAGGAAAACCGGAAATTGTTTAAATATGTTTGTTTTGTAAAGAAGTTCTATTATTATTATTATTATTATTATTATTAATAACGAGGAAGTCTAACACTTTAAAACATGTCCATTGTGCTACGACAAAGACGTATTGAAGCTGGCGCTTAACAAAAAAGGTCAATTTGAGTATCTAATGCAATAAAAGAAGCATTTAAACACCATCATCTGTTGTAAAGTCTGTACTGTAATATAAAAATATATATATTCTGAAAAAAACAATCTTTTTTTTCTTTTTTTTACATGAACTGCAATATCACAAATGGTGATGATTTGAGCGAATGCACAATAGCCTAGAAATGACGTCGACTATTGTTGGGTTGAGGGTGGGGGATTGGGGGTGGGTGGGGGTGCGGGTGATGCAAAGACCGTATCAGCGTGCTATTGTGTGCTCTCTGTATATGGAATGACCACGTTTGAATAATAAAGTTGTTTGACAAAGACCTCTCCAAATGGTGTGGGGTGGCTGGACGTTTTCATTGACATCCGACACTGGACAGAAACTGAACTTAAACTTTAAATATTTAAAGAGAGACAGAACCCAAGAACCCACTTGACAAAGTGATCATAACTTTTTTGTACCTTCTTCAAATATTCCCAAACTGACCCATGACATGTCAAATCCATTTCAAGTGGATTACCCACATTAAACGTTAAAGGACTCCTATTATGGATAATATGGATAGATCAGCCTACCAGTTGCTACAGTCCACTGGGTAGACTGGTATAGGCTGATCTATCCAGCATACATCTGGGTGGACACTCCCACTTGATGTCATAAGTGGGGCCATTCCAACCGGCTTTTGAAACCGCTTGGAATGGTTAATCACGCTCACACCTGGTGGTATAATAGGTCTCCTTTAAAATGTCCCCAAACCAAGAAGAGTCCAGGCTGCTGTTCATGGTACGACAGCTGAGGTGACATCATGTGATCAAAGGTTTTCCACCAGCTTCTCGAACAGGGCCAGGAAGTGATCCTCAGGGTCCCCGAGTCCGCCATGTTACCCGCTTTCCTCCATGCCCTCCTCCCCCTCCTCCTCCACCCTGCCGTTATTGTTTCTGCTGATCCCACTATTCCTGGAGGAGAAGGAGGAGGATGAGGCTGTAGCCATGGTGATGGAGTATCCCGCCCAGGGGTGTCTGCCCCTCCCCGACGGCCTCTCCACGGCCAGCCTCTCCCTGCTCAGCTCCGCCCGCTCCCGCTCCAGGGAGGCGCGGTCCCTCTCCAGCGACGCCCACTCCCTGGCCATCAGCTGCCGCTCCCGCTCGATCAACGGCCGCTCGAACCGGAGCTCCGCTCTCGAACCGGAGCTCCGCCTTCGAACTGGAGCTCCGCCCTGTTCCCCCTCACCACCCCCTCCTCTTCCTCTTCCTCTTCCTTCCCCTCCCCCTCCTCCTCCTCCTCCTCCCCCTCACTGTTGTTGTGCAGGGACACCTCAATCTCTGGCGCGCACTGACACCAGCCAGCAGGGGGAGCTGTGGTGTCGCTGTCGCCACAGTGGTGCCACCTGTGAGGTTGGAGCCCCGCCGGGGCAGGAAGTCGGCATCGTCGTGCACAGCGTCGTCCATGAGCTGGAAGAACATCCAGGCGTTTGGCAGCACCTGGACGCCCTCTCTGGATACTTGAGCGCCTGAAAATAAAGATGAGAGAGATGAGAGACAGAGAGAGAGTCAGATAGAGAGACAGAGAGAGATGAGAGCAGAGAGAGAGTCAGATAGAGAGACAGAGAGAGGGAGATAGTAAATTGACAATTGTAAATTAGATTTATTTTGTTTTTGTTTGTATTTACCACTCGCTTTGGCAATGTAAATGTACGTTTCCCATGCCAATAAAGCTCTTTAAATTGAATTGAATTGAATTGACAGAGAGAGTCAGAGAGAGACAGAGAGAGAGAGAGACAGACAGAGAGAAAGAGACAGAGAGAGACAGAGAGACAGACAGAGAGTGTCAGAGAGATTCAGAGAGAAAGAGAGAGACAGACAGAGAGTGTCAGAGAGATTCAGAGAGAAGAGAGAGAGAGAGAGAGAGACAGAGAGAAAGAGAGAGAGAGAGAGACAGAGAGAGAGAGAGAGAGTCAGAGAGAGAGAGAGAGAGAGACAGAGAGTGTCCAGAGAGAATCAGCAGAGAGAAGAGAAGACCAGAGTGTCAGAAGAGATTCAGAGAAGAGGAGAGAGAGAGTCAGACAGTCAGAGAGAGAAAGACAGAGAGAGACAGAGAGTCAGAGAGAGTCAGAGAGAGAGAGAGAGAGAGATGGAGAGACAGAAACAGAGAGAGAGTCAGAGACAGACATAGAGACAAGTGATCCGTTTACAAAACCAACCTTGCGCATGTTGTCCCATTTCTTGGCCGCCTGATTGAAGGTCATCTTGGTGTGCAGGCCCATGTGTTTCAGGATGGCCCTGCGATGACCACACACACACACACACACACGCACACACACACAATGATGAGTGAGACTATTCCTGAGAAGACTATTCCGGAGAATGATGACTGATGCTTTTGTACCACAGTCAAAAAATTTTCCATCAGTATTCAATTAGGGGGATGGATGAAACACATTGCAGTGCAGTTCAGCAATTTTGTCAAAGATTTTTGGTTTTTACATTGCTAGATCATTCATAACAGGGTTGTTGTTGTTGTTTTTGTTGTTGTTGTTGACTTGTGGGTCTCACCTCCACCCCCTCATGGATGCGTTCCTCTTCCCAGAGAAGTAGGCTCTGTTGGACATCCTCAGCCTGACCAGAGTCTCGATCTCTGAAGGAGTCACTAGAATAGAAGACAAGGAAAATAAAAGTAATATTTTAATACAAATTACATTTTAATACACATGACCTGCTTCAAAGCTGAGAGTTGGCAAAAATATAAAATATAAACAAGTCACATTTTTAAAATAAGGATGAGGATTCAAGTGGGTTTAGGAGGCTTCGCAATGACACCTCGCCTCCTCGCCTCCTCTTTTTAAAGGAGGCGTCTTGGGCTGCATGTGACGCACTCACATCTGTACGTAGTTTCCGAGCCAAACAGCGCGTGGTTTTTAAATAGGCGTGATCCATATTTGTATATATGTTTTGGTTCTTTTGTGTTCAATATTCTAGTGATTTATAGTAGTGAGGTTACTGGACAGGCGTCAACATGCAATGCACAACGTCAATATAGATGTAAAAAGATAAATTGCACAAATAAATACATACATAAATAAAAAGAGAACAAAATACTGTATTTAGTTGTTTTTTTTATTAAAAACTGTTGCCTGACAGTTCTGAATTAAACCTTTATATCTCATTCAATGACCTCAGAGGTTTCATCTTGTGTTATCCATTGTAATACGATAATGAACAGACACGACGTTCCCAATGTGACAGCAGAAGTGGCCGAGTTCAAAATGTGTGAACATTTTAAATCTATTGCAACCCTGATTAGTAAAAAAAAAATAAAAAACAATAAAATTAAAATACTACCAAAGAGATTACCCTGAAGAAATGTTGATTGGACTACTTGTGCCACTGCAGCAGCTTACGCGAGATTAATATTCAAAGTTTGTCACCCCCATCCTTGTGAACCATTTCACACACTTTTCCAACACTGCTGCAATCAATTCCATGAGATACAAACAATAAGGCACGTTTGTGTTACTGCAGTTATACAAAAACAATAAGTGACATACATTGCACTTGGAATGTACCAATACTGTGGACTGACATGATAGGAACATGCCAAGAGTCTTTAGACAAAGGGATACTGAAAGACCCTCAATAGGTTGTTTGGGGTGGAAGTGATTCATTATTAAACGTAATTTGGTAGCAATGTTTTCAAAACAGGTTAATAACACTGGCAGTGATAAAGGAAAAGTGGTACAGGCGTGTCCATTATTTCCACAATGAACAAACTAACACAACACAGTAAACACTTGATTGAACGGTGTCTTTCAAAGATTAACGAAAAAAACTAATACATTTGTAAAAATGGAAAGTTAAATAATAAAAAAAATCCTAACCTTTCTCTTCTCTCATCGACAAATTCCAGATACAAAAAAAAGTGGCAACCTGTGCTTCAAAATCATCATGGCGAATAAAAAAAAAGAATCCAGCCTCTTATCTGCGAGACAAACAAACACATTTTTTTTTTACAATTGCATATAAATATTAGCTCTCGTGTTTGACAGAGAAAAGACCCACGTTGCTTTTCTGCATCAATATACACAATATTACTTCAGATGTGGCCGGACAAGGGCCAATCAAAATGCCATCTGACTTCAGTTAAAAATATCTACATTATTTTGTACTTTCCGTTTCCAGTTTTCACCAGTATCCTCATATAAGTCATTGCATTAGAAATTAAAAACCTAAAAAAAACGATATGAACAAAATCTCTTAACCAGAGAGATTAACTCTAGAGTAGAACATCTGCTTCCTGTTGTTCTTAGTAAAAGCCTGTTTTTCACAGTAAAAGTCTACCTTAGTCCATCACCTACCAAATTTAGTCAGAACTATTTCATGGACTAAAAGCGGCCACTGAATACTTTAACAAGGATAAAGTCGGCAGAATAGATAAGGTGTTGAAATGTCGGACGATATTGTGGTTGTTACAGAGCGATGTACCAACAATTGTACAGCGATTAGATCCTTCATATTTGCCGGTCAAGCGCTTTCCAGACATGGAGAAGACTTCCCCTGGTTCCCAATGGTCTTGACTTTCTGAAACACTTCAACACGCGTGCATCTGAACTTGAACCTTTTGAACCCACACGACCCTCATGAAATACGTTGCGTTCTTCGAGCTGAAGGGAGAAATATACTGCTTTGGAATTAAATGAATCAAATGAAAATGGGGGCGGCGGTGATGTGAGATAACAAGGAGAGAAGGTTGTGGCGGTCCAGGCTTCAGGGTCTCCAGGGGTCTCTGGGGGTCCCAAGGGTACGTACTGGACGGGGGATACACCTCGGCCCCGGACCCCCCCCCCCCCTTCCCTCCTCCTGGAGCTGGAGACCCCCACAGATCCCGGGTCCAGTGGTTGAACCACCACCTGGCCCCTCTAGGGGGCGTGTCAGGGGGACGACCTACTCCTCCAGAATCATGGCCTCTTGGAAGGCTTCGATCCATCTGGGAACAAGCATGTTGTTGTTATGGTTACGAACACAAGACTGGCACAAAAATCATGAAGAAGAAAAACACATTAAGGAGGAAATCAATGCAATCTCAGTTCATTTCAACAGTTACAAATGTTGACTAAATAATCGTGATTATTGTCATTGAGGCAAAAGTGGACGGCATCGTGATTGTTTGACTTGGAGCCCTATTGGTCACCTCTGGGCGGTGGGGATGTCGTCCGCCTTGAAGATGTAGAACAGCGTGTTCTTGTGGTACAGCTTGAACTGCTGCCGCTGGGCCGGGCCGTACTTCTCCTCGCGCAGGAAGAAGCCCAACAGGGGCTGGCTCTCCAACGCCGCCACGTCCTGGGAGCGGAAGGACACACACACACACACACGAACACACACACACACACACACGGAACACACACACACACACACCCGGTCAGCACCTGGAGAGCCTGGGTTTGCCCAGAAGGACCCCTCTCCTCTGTGGCTTGACGCTAACCTCGCTGGCGGCGTAGGTGTACAGCACTTTGTCCTTGATGACGAACCACAGCCTCTTCCACTGCTTCTTGCTGCCCTTTGACCTGTTGAGGTAGCCGCTCATGGAGGAGTTCTCCGTGTTGGCGGAAACCTGAGAGAAGATGAAGAAGAAGAAGAAGAAGAAGAAGAAGAAGAAGAAGAAGAAGAAGAAAATAGAGTTCCACATGTAGAAATCAAACCTCAATCACATCCGATTGGAAGGGATTGGTTACATGGGTCGAGGGAGTGGAGTGAGTCTGAATAAAATGTTGATATTTTTTCGAAAGGATTTGTGTCTGTATTTCGCATTTATTCGTCACCAACCTCTTTTAGTGCAGCCGGAATTTTCTTCTGTTTCCTGGAAAACGAAAAGGCTCCCGATTTTCCGATGGGAGAGACCGAAGTCGAGGCACAGCGGTCGCCTGCACAATGAGACAATTAGAGCGTTTATTTTCTTTGATAGTTTTTGGGCTGGTTTGGGAACTCCCTCATCCCCCATTCTTACTGTTTTCCTGCAGCTTGGTGAAGCAGTGGTCGCAGACACGGGCCGGCTGGTTCTTCAGGTACTCCAGGTAGAACTTGTTGGTGGAGCACGCCTGGCACACCACCTGTCCACACACACACACACGCGCACACACACACACACACACAGGAGAGGGAGGAACGGTCAGAACACGACAGGGTTTCAGGTAGGGGACGTAACGTCGACGCGTCGTTGATGACGTCATCACATACACACGCACGCAAAAAACACATAGAGACAGAATGGGCTGTCCAAAGAATAGCAACTTGTATTGAGAAGATCTCTGTGTACATGAATCACTTACAGTTTAGTGCAGATTCAGGCCCGTCTACAGAACATACAGTAACATGCCCATTATATTATGTAACATATATATTGCAACATTCAAATTGGGTGTCAGCGATTACATGCGGAGAAAAAAACAGCCAGACTCGATCAGCAGCTTTCCGCACGAGAGAGACTCAAGACATGGGATGTTCGGACGGCTCTTAAAATAGTACTTTTAGCATTGTGTAGCATCTTATCCTAGCTATCTTGCAATTAAGCTATCCATTATTTCAAATCTTTATGTACCATCTGCAATACCTTTGTCTTTCGACAAAGGTACTTATTACAAATCGCTTTAGATAAAAGGGTCTGTCAAATGCCCTAAATGTCAATTAAAACAGAAAATAACAGCCGTGACAAATAATAAAACTAAATAATAAAAGTGCAAATAATACATTCAAATTGAGGACAAAAACATTCGTTTCGCAGTCAGATCCCAAACTAAACTAAACTGAAACTAAAAGCCTGTCTAAACACATCCTAAACTAAAGTTTCCTCAAAGTGGTTCAAAGTTGCACCCTGTGGTTAAACCGCAGGCCCTCGCGTGAACGCAACGGCGGTGAGATCAGAGAGGGGTGGAGTCATAGGTAGTAGTCACCTTGCCACAGGCGCGGCAGTGGTGGCGTCTCCAGGTGAGGGTGAACTCGCAGGTGCAGATCATGCACATGGTGGCGCGCAGGTCCGGGATCCAGATGGGGGCCTTGGAGCCCAGGGGAGCCCCGATGTCCGGAACCACGTCGGGGGGCTTCGGGGGGAGAAACACAACAAGGGAAAGAACAAGAAGGCATGCGGTTGAGGATCCGTTGGGCAAAATTCACTTGTGGAATCTTTGCTGTCATAGTATACCACAGATGCTAGGTGCTAGAAGCTAGGTGCTAGACACTAGCTTGGTGCTAGGTGCTGGGTGCTAGACACTAGCTAGGTGCTAGGTGCTGGGTGCTAGACACTAGCTAGGTGCTAGGCGCTAGGCTACCTCGTCCTGGCTGCGGCTCGATATGAACGTGATCTTCTTCTTGGTGTAGTCGTCGATCGCCTTGGCGATGGCCTCCAGCCACTGCTCTCTCTCCGTCGCCGAGCTGGAGGGGGAGCAGAGGAGATGCATTCTCAGAACGGTCAGGTGGCAGCCTTGAGTTGCTGGTGTGTGTGTGTGTGTGTGTGTGTGTGTGTGTGTGTGTGTGTGTGTGTGTGTGCGTGTGCGTGTGTGCGTGCGTGCGTGCGTGCGTGCGTGCGTGTGTGCTGACCTGGCCGACAGGATGAAGGAACGCTCCACGCTTTCGATGTTCAGCTCGTTCTGATAGGCCTCCTGGCTGGGCTTGCTCACCTGGAACACACACACACACGCACACACACAGTTCAACTATAGGACACATGAGTCCACAATGCAATTGTTGTCTGGTTGTCCGGGCATACCATACCAAATCAGGAACGGACACTTTCCTCCCTACACACACACCACTCACCTTCATGCCAGCCAGGGACAGCACACTGTTGAGTTTATACTGGGCCGACTGGACCGGCGTGGTGTACATCAGGGCATCGTTGAACTGCACACACACACACACACACACACACACACACACACACACACACACACACACACACACACACACACACACACACACACACACAGACACACACAGGGCGGGTAAACAAACAACAAACATTTGTAGTTATTATAATAAAACATAGATTTTAATATACTACTAATATAAATATAATACTACTAGTACTACCACTACTACTACTACTAACATTGAGTTAGCTTCGAGTCTGGGGAGGGGGCAGAGGCAGCAATATTGTGAAATTTGGACCACTGTGGCAGCCATTTTGAATGCTCTGTTTCGTTGTCACATAGAGCACCTTTAAACACTGCAGTGTGGTGTACAGAGTGTGTGTGTCTTAGGCTCCTCCTACCAGGAAGAACATGCGAGGCTGCATCTCCTTGCGGGAGAGTTTCATCAGGGTGCCCTCCTTCAGGAACACCTGCGGGTGGGGGGGCCACAGAACATCTCTTCAGTTCAGTGCCGCTACGCTTGCCATGCGGTCGGCAACGTTATATTGTGTGTGTATTCCCCAATGAAAAGTTGCAAGTGTATGGATTTATTTATGTACCAAAAAGGTGTGACATTTCCCAATGACACCACCGCTAGGAATGTGGTCGCCACAGGAGTTATAAGCGCACATATTTAAGACAAGTCTCAAAAAAGAGGCTTGTAGTTTGTGGATTGTGTGAAGATGTGTGAAGTACTGTATAGGATGATTTTGAAAGAGCCTCACCCTGCCCGGTTGCACGATCTCGTGGTGTCCGTTCAGACTGTACTGGATCTGCATCAGCTTCTGAAAGTTGTCCTACAGGAACGCCGATGGGAATGATTCAGTGGAAAGGGAATTTATAGATATATCTCTGCTTAATCGCTTAATTAATCACGACTCATGCATCATCACACAAGTTACCAGAGCGGTGCCCAAAGTGATTTATTTTCTTAAATGACCTTATTTTGCCTGACAGACAGGCAGCCAACTAAAGAATTAACTTAAGTATTCTAAATTAATAGAAAAACAACCAAACATTTCCACATTAAAAGGGTATACAAAGGTATATTAATTGTATTAAAAAAGCAATCATCTGTGGAACGACTAATCAAATCAATCGATCAATCAATTGATCGACTCATCGTTTCAGAACAAAATAAAGAGAGATTAGATCTGATCTCTCTTTGTTTTGTTTGCTCACCCCTTGCTTCATGATGTCATTGGCGTGGTTTGCCACCTCCTTCACGATGCTCAGAGCGGCTGGTGGAGGAGAGAGGAGGAGTTAGGCTAACGTTAGGCTCAGTGTGGTGCAGCCTGGTCCATGCATGCTACACTGTATACTGAACATACATACATACATACATACATACATACATACATACATACATACATACATACAGGAGACCAAGATGTTCTCTGTACCTTGCGTGTCTTTATAATCCTCAGAGTCCTCCGGCAGGTTCTTCAGATAATCTGTCAAAGAAACAAACAAAACACAAACGCGAGGTGAAGATGTGTGTATTTTAACAGTTCAACAAAGCAACTGTAACCCAAAGTCAAGTCAAAAAGGTGCTCAATTAGATCTTTGACAATATTGATGACAGACGGATGGTTCGTCCAATCACGTGCCAAGTGATCTTTCGAAAGTGCCCGCCCCTTTTCCAAACAGTTTCAAAGGACGACTTCCCGGGTGGTTCTGTGACCGCCTGGGAAGTTTTGGGGAGGTGTCCCTGGGTGAGTACCTGTGAGCAAGAGCTGGTACTGGGGTATCCTTTGCACAGGTTTCAGCAGGTAGTGTTTCAGGGCCAGGCTGGCGCATCTGGGACTCGTCTGGGACAAACAACAACAACAACAAAGTCAACAACTGAGTCGCCGTTTCCACATTTGGACCACCGCATTGCCACTCCCTGGCTTCTATATACTTTTGCCTTTGTACTTGTGAGTTTGTGTAGAACATAGATCAGCTAATGTAGTAGAGAGGGTCTTCAGGGACTGTCAGCCAAAACGTTCCGGGTTCGATCCCCAATATCCTAACCTCAACCCCAACAGTAGGCATCCTTGAAGGAGACGCCTAGCTCGTAGCTGCTCCTCAAAATCCTGTCTCTGTACTCACAACATAATTTACTTAAAGGGGACATATTATGCCACCAGGTGTGCGTGTGATTAGCCATTTGCAAGTGCCATGTGACTACCGTCTAGTGACATCACAAGTGGGAATGTCCTCCAGCACTCCACCTAGATGCGTGCTGACTAGATCAGTCTACCAGCCTACCCAGTGGACTGTACCTCAAACTCCCGGACCACGCCGGCAAAGCCCGGGTTCTTGCGGCACTGCTCGTCCAGCAGCGCCACGTTGTGGTCGAACTGGCGGATGTAGGTGGAGTACATCTTCAGGTAGGGGCCCTTCTGGACAAAGATGTCCGCCAGCCGCTGGTGGTCCGCCCTGATTATGGGGGGGGAGAGAAACGCTTTGATTGACGCGAGGTGGTTCCACCCAATAAGAGTCCCCCTGCGTCTACAAAACTACTAAATATAGCTTCTAAACTACTGGCAGACGAGTTCAAATCTGAGTGAAGGTCATTTTCTATTGTTTCAAATGTATTTCCTTGACTATTCTACTAAATACAGGTGATACTGGGAGGGGTACGTCCAGTTTAGGGGGTTAGGTGAGTGTTAGGTGTCAGGTCACCATCTTAAAATTATGTACAGAAGAGTGTAGGTAGGTACATATCGGGATGTCCGTGGAATCGAGAATACATCTACAGGACGAGAATACATCTACAGGACTTACAGACATGGGAGCATCGACAGGCCGGGATTATTTATGACCACAAGGGGGCGCAAAACAACTTAGCTCAGTTCAGTTCAAGTCAAAATACAGACAAACAGCAAAACACAGTCCAGTAGCTGATCTGATCTGAGTCACCATTTTCTTCGATAATTGATCATTAATACCTTGATTACGATCAATGAAGGAAAGGTGTGTGGTGTGTGTGTGTGTGTGTGTGTGCGGTGATCGGTGGAATGTGTACCAGTGGGCGACTCTCTCCTCCAGTTCGCGGAGGAGGTCTCTGTTGAGCTGGTAGAGCTGGGGCAGGTAGTACAGGATCTGGCTCAGGACCCTCTCCTCCACCACTGGCTTGCCGTTCTGACGCGTCGCCTTGGCGACTGCATCGCGGAAGTCCTGCACGCACACACAAACAGTAGAGATTTAGACATGGCTGTGAACGTGTGTGTAGAAAAAAGGATGGAGGGGGGGAGGGAGGGAGGGAGGGAGGGAGGGAGGGAGTGGGAATACACACACGCACGCACACACACCAAAACCACATGTGTACATTCACACACAATTGCACGCAGACAGGATAGTGGTCACCTCAGTAGTCACCTCATAAACTGCAACTTACTTAACAACGCACACACACACACACACACACACACACACACACACACATACACTCACACACACACACACAGGGCGCTGAGTCAGCACTTGAGCCAACACACATCCACCTGGAAGGAAGTGGAGGGACCAGGGAGGATTCAAATGTTCCAGGAAACATAGTCACAGTCACACACCCAGCCCCCTGCTGCCACACACACACACACACACACACACACACATACCCCTGCTGCCACACACACACACACACACACACCCAGCCCCCTGCTGCCACACACACACACACACACACACACACCACACACACACACATACCCCTGCTGACACACACCCACCCGTTGCCTACACACACACACACACACACACACACACACAACACACACACACACACACACACACACACTCACCCACCCCCCCTGCTACCTTCACACACACACACACACACCACAACACACACACACACACACACACACACACACACACACACACACACACATGCCAACACACACAAACACACACACACTTTTTATCTAGTCAAGACGTATTTCAATGGAAGCTGCTAAAGGGGGCGCATGGCTCAGACAAACAGGAAAACAAGAAGAATAGAAAAAAACACACACACACACACACACATACACACACACACATACTCTCTCCTCTAGTCTAGCAGCCAGCCTGGAGGGGACATAGACAAACCACCACCACCAGTAACAAGATGACATTAAAGAAAAGTCTGTCGGGCCACCGGACTACAAACAGAGAAGAAGAAAAAACAAAGACATGGAAACTCCAGCAAATCGTACGGGGGAAAGAATTCAGAGGGGGGAACATGATTGGTCGACAGCGCACACAACCACCATTTTTCTTTTTCTCGTTTGCACACACCCACGCATGCACCCACACCTGCAGTCCCTGGAGACACACACACACACACACATGCACACACACACACACACACACACACACACACACACACACACACCTGGACTCCCTGGAGAGAGACACACACACACACACACACACACACACACACACACACAGACACGCACAAACACACACACACACGGGCAGCGTGAAGGATTATCGGATAGACACGAGCGTGTGTGTGTGTGTGTGTGTGTCTGGGCGTCCACTCTGTGGCCACAGGAAGCAGCTGTTGGCTGGGGGTGGGGGGGGGCGCCTTAGATTGGATGAGGGATGTCAGCTGACCTCTTTCTATGAATGACTCCCCACCACCACCACCAGCAGGCCTTTCCCCTTCCTATCCTGCTGATGGGATGGCACACTGGAAGCTAATCCGTGCGGTGGGCTCAGTTAAAAGCCTCGTCTGAAGGAAACCAGACAGCTGGAACAGGCTTGATTCCCTCCTAAACCCCCCCCCCCCCCCCGGGGGTGGCGGTCGAACCCGCTCACCCTGGGATCCTCTGACAAAAGGGGGTCAAAGGGCACGCATTTGACCGATGACAAGCGACGTTAGCCTGGAAACCGCACGGAATTGTAAGGATGCACCAAGAGACGACAGCTCAGAGACGGATCATAGCGGTCTCAGAGCTAGCGGAGCCCTCAGCCAATCGGATTCCTCGCTGGAACCGGACAGCATGAACGCACAATCAAACAAACAAATATTATTTGAAGAGTTTGGTTTGGAGTCTACGTTTGATTATATGAAAGATATCCAAGGGGAGCCAATGTGTCCAAGAATATTATTAATAAAGGTTATCTGAATGGGTAAACACAACATAGAGATGTAGCTGTAGTCAGCTTTCATTGAAGACACGTTCGCTAGCAGCCCGTAACCTAGCATCTCACCATCCGCCACCCTGTGTTCTGAGTCAATTACCCAATTACACAGTCAAACACTCACTCACTCACTCTCCAAACAAACAAACAGTCATTCAGAGACACACACACACACACACACACACACACACACACACACATAACCACCTGTTTCTTCAGATCAAAGGATCGAACAAGCCCTGGAAACTAAGGGTCATTAACCCAGAGGAACCCAC
>PIJE02000683.1:102256-139756 GCA_002895965.2 Coryphaenoides rupestris | reverse complement strand
CCATGTCCCATATAAACTCCAATAACTAACTCATACCGACTTCCAAACTAACTCCCAGACTAGGTCCCACACTGGGTCCCTTATTAACTCCCAAACTAACTCCCGTACTGGATGTCCTCGTGGCTCTATAAAAGTGTCACTTAAGTTGCACAATGCACAAATAAACACAGGCCTACACACACTAACTGACACACACCACACACACACGCACGCGACCAAGAAGCTGTGGACTGTAACCTGGTGTACCTTGATCGTCCATCGTGATGACGTAACTCCGGTTTGGGGTCACACTTGAAGCAAGCACAACGGGTACCGGACTGGAGTGTTACAACATGTCAGACTCTCTCACAGAGCGGGGGGAAGAAAGAGCATCCCTTGAAACAGTGGCGGCGTGTGTGTGTGTGTGTGTGTGTGTGTGTGTGTGTGTGTGTGTGTGTGTGTGTGTGTGTGTGTGTGTGTGTGTGTGAAGAGAGTGTGTGTGTGCAGGGAGGTCAGGCTGAGGTTACGGGTGCAGAGAGAAGGAAAACTAAAGTACAAAAAAGAAACTACGATGTGGGGAAAAAGAGAGGAGAGAGGGAGAGAGAGACAGGAGAAGAAGAGAAGAGGGAAGAGACGAGAGAGAGAGAGAGAGGAGAGACAGGACAGACAGACAAAGAGAAAGACAGAGAGAGGGACAGAGAGACAGAAACGGGCGACAGAAAGAGAGACAGAGAGAGACATAGACAGAGAGAGAGAGAGAGACAGAGAGAGAGAGAGGGTCAGAGAGAGACAGAGAGAGAGAAAAAGAGAGGGAGAGAGAGAGACAGAGAGAGAAGCACAGGCGTATGGAGGTTCAGAGTTCCCGTGGTTTGCGAGAGAGAGAGAGAGAGAGAGAGAGAAGAGAGAGAGAGAGAGAGAGAGAGAGGTTTATTTTCCCCCGTTGTAGCGCCGCGCTGCGTTTTCTGCGACTCTGAGACATTTCCTGCCCCGGCCACTGAAAATAACCCACAGGAAAAACAAGACCGACCTGCAGCAGCAGCAGCAGCAGCAGCAGCGGCAGCAGCACCGCTGGGCCTGCTGACACACTATCCCGGCCCTGCACTCCTAGCTAGCTATCGAGCGAGCTACAACGCTAACGTCCCAACACACACAAAAGGGATCGCGGCTAACACTAACAGAAGGTCTCGTTTCGATGTGTGTAGCTGGTTTTAAAATCCCGCCGAAAAGAAGTGTGGTCACAGGATACCTGGAATGCGACGGTAAAACGAGACGGTCTGAGCCAGGCTTAAGCCGGGGCGAGGGTGAGGGAGGCTTAGTTTACCTCTCGCTCACCCTCTCCTCCTCCAGCCTTCTGAAGTCCCCCCACTCCCCCATATGAATCATTCTTATAATTATCACTTATTAATATTAGTCATTCAACGCGGTTTCAAGTCATTGACAAGTTTAAGTCAGACACGATGCTGTCTGACTTTCCGACACATCCGATCGCACCGTCGTGATAAAGAAACTTGCGTGGCTCCGGGCGATAATTACAACACCCACGTGGAGTCGACTTTACAGGGCTGCTGTCTCTCCTTTGTGTCGCAACTATGAATCACTGTTTAACTTTTCACTTAACTCATTACGAGCCACACGGACACGAGACGTGTGCAAACCAACAAACACGCACACCACCAAACTCAGGTGGTCGAACGATTGTCTGGTTGTCGGATGGCAACCAGAACTGGAAGGTTGCAGGTTCGCTCCTCCTCCTCCTCTTCCTCCTCCACCTAGATAGCTCAGTGTCGTCGTCGAGGTGCCCCTGAGCAAGGCACCACCTGAGCCGAACCCTAACCGCTCCCGACGAGCTAGCATGGCTGGCACTTGGCACCGCCGCCGGTGTGCGAATGTGTGCATGAATGGGTGAATGTGAGGCAATATTGTAAAGCACTTTATAAATAAAGGCTATCCTTTTACCCTTTACCAAATTGGTCCTTTCAAATCACAAAAATGATAGAAATGAAAAAAAAAAAAGCATAATACTTCAGCCTCAAAAAGCTACATATATATGAGTATACATAAATTTGAGTCTGAAGTAGTTTAGTATTGTTTAGTAGTATTTTTATATCATGTCATATTTTCGTATGTTTTTTCTTCTGTGTTAGTACCTTGGTCCGTGAGAAAAGACGTTTTGTTCTTTGTTCTTCAAGTTGGTTTATTTGTCATTCATTCGTAGACACAGTACGTGTCTACGAATGAATGACAAATAAACCAACTTCAACTTGACCTTAAAAGAGACAAACTTCAAATGAAACCACATAAAGACCCTCCCGTGACCGTGGGGGGGGGTGGGGGGGCGTACCTCTCGTAGACGCCGAGGTAGGGGTCCTGCACCTCGTAGATGTCCGAATCCCGGTCGTGGGGCCACCCGCCGCCGTGGAAGGGCAGGTTCATGTACTCAGGGATCTCCTCGTAGAGCGGCACGTTCTCGTACTCCACCGAGCCATCACCGCTGCTGCTGCCCCCGCCGCCGCTGGTCTCCGCGTCGCTGCCGCCCTTCTCCCGCCCGCCATCCGTGGCGGTGGCGCAGTCCCCCCCGGTCGACGTCCCCCCCGCCCGGGACAGCCGCTTGGGCAGCATCTTGATGGAGATCCGGAGCTCCAGGAGCCTGCGGAAGGAGACGCTGCGCCGCGGGTTGCCAGCGGCGGCGGGGGGCTCCCGGGACGACAGGTCGGCCGCCGAGAAGGACTGCGCCCGCTGCTTCCCGCCCAGTGGCGCCGAGGCGGGTGGGGGTGGGGCCCGGCCCTGGGGGGGCGGCACGCTGCTGCGGCCTGGCGCCTGACGGCTGAAGAACGACACGCTGGGCCGGGGGAAGCGCCACGCCGCCCCCTGGAGGTGGTGGGGCGGAGCGGGCAGCTCCCGGGTGGGGGCGCGGCCTGCGTGAGGGGGCGCCGGGGGCGGGGAGGAGGAGATGGGGGGCGGAGGCGGGGCCGGCAGGCTGTGTCTTTGGGGCTTCCTGGGCGGGGCGCGGGGCGAGTCCTGGCCCTCGGCCGACTGGGCTCTCCTGCTCCACACGGAGGGCCGCTGGCAGCCCAGCCTGATCTGCTTGGGGAGGCTGTGGGCCACCGGGTATCGCTCAAAGTCGCCGTAGCCATCTTCCTCGCCGTTGTCATTCGCCCCCGCGGTCACCGCCGTTGCCCCGCCCCCCTCGCCCGCCCTCTTGCCGGTGGCGGGTGGGCGGGGCTCCGGTGGCCCCGACAGCAGGTCTATGGAGTGGGAGGCGTGTCTGTGCAGCGACGAGGCCGCGTGCTGGTGGGACAGTGAGGTCTGGCGCGGCGGGGGCACGGGAGCGACTGGCTCCTTGTCTGCGTCATCCACGGCATCGGCACCGATGTCCGGTTCCGAGTCTCCAGGGGGTTCTGCGGGTCGCTCGCTGTCCACGCCCACCCTCGGCTCCTCCTCCCCTGGGGCTGAACGGCGAGACCGAGGGACAGCGGCGGGACTCGACGATGGGGCAATATCTCCCGCCACCTCAGAGTCCCGCGGGGGTCCCTCTGCCACAGCCACCCCACCCTCCGGGACCCCACCGCCACCACCACCGCCGCCCTCTAGGCCGTCCTGCCTCACCAGGGGGGGCTTCTTGGCCCGGCGAGGGTGGGGGACGGGGAGGGGTTTGCTGGGCGCCGCGGGGACCGAGGCTGGGGGGGTGGGTGGAGGCGAGGCCCGGCCGTTGGTGGTGGCGTGCGTGGTGCGGGCACCGTCGGGCTCGTCGTATGCCCACTGGGGGGGCTCGGATGGGGAGGGATGAGCCGGTGGAGAAGGAGAAGGAGGAGGAGTAGGAGGGGATGAGAGAGTCTGGGCGGTTGCCACGGCACCAGTGTCTTGGTGGACCTGGCTAGTCTCGTGGTGACGAGTCTCGTCCGGAGGCTGGGATTCCTCCGCCACCTGTCCCAAAGCAACTGTCTCCAGACACCTCTCCGTCTCCGTCTCCGTCCATGACTCCGCCTCCCGCAGCTGCTGCCGAGGGGCCTCCGGTGACCCCTGACCCTCTCCACTGGTCCGGCCCCTGGCCAGGTGCTTGTGCCTCTCGGGTTTACCCCAGGGCTTGGGCTGGAGGCCATCCGTCACTCGGCGGCCCTCCTCTGCCTCCCCCTCCTCCTCCTCCTCCTCCTGCCCTTCCTCCTTGTCCGCCTCGCCCATTGTCACCGGCGTCGCGGGGTGTCCTTCGATGGCGTCGCCGTTCTGCAGCCGAACCTCATCGCACAAATCATCATCTCCCCCACCACCCCCCGCCATTCCCGTTGTGCAGCCGCTGGCACAGGGGTGGGTCCCCCTCGGGACCGCAGGGGGGACAGCAGGCCGGGATGATGTAGTCCAAGTCCGA
Organism: Coryphaenoides rupestris; assembly: GCA_002895965.2. Taxonomy (NCBI): domain Eukaryota; kingdom Metazoa; phylum Chordata; class Actinopteri; order Gadiformes; family Macrouridae; genus Coryphaenoides; species Coryphaenoides rupestris. Next base: position 135,414 of record PIJE02000683.1, on the reverse strand, counting down.
GAGGCTGTTCCGGGACGAGGAGGACAAACAACACATTCCATTCTTGGAGTTGAGGAGGTGGAGGCTGGCGTCGGAGGGCTCCTGAGACTGGGTATGGGCGGGCCCGGGGGGTCTGGCCTGTGGTGCGACTAACACGCATGGTTTGGGGGCGAGGGCGGGCTTGGCCCTCTTCAGCGTGGCAGGGGAGGGCGAGGGGTTGGGGACCACGGGAGGCTGGGGGAGCAGGCCCGGTTTCGGGGCGATGGGTGGGGGCGAGGGTCTGGTGGTGGTGGTGGTGGTGGTAGCAGGTGGGAGTTTTGGTTTGGGAGCTAGAGGAGGTTTCTTCACACCTGTGCGGGACGGAGACATAATAAATCGATACAGAAAAGAAATAACAGCATTTTGATCTCTTACTGAAGCCCCCAACCACCACTGCAGTAATGTAAGAATAGACAGCTGCTGAGCAGCATGCCGCTAAGTTCAAAAGGTCAACGTTGGGGTTACAGACACTAATGAAGCTAGGAACTGGCATTGGTAGTTCAGAAAGTATCAAGGCTGGGTCACGGCTGGTTGTGTGCCCAACGATTCAAACATAATAATCGAAAAATTAATACAAATAGTCATGCATGATGAATTAACCCCTGGGCTTGAATCAATTAGAGTGTTATTATCCTGTGATAACCCTCCTAACTGCGGGACAGTAACCAAAGCACATATATGGGTTCATCTTGAATACAAACTTCACTGGAACATTGGATTATGCACAAAATTAATCGTACAAGATCCTTTCTATCCACTCAATAGCGTGGAGTGTTGCTTGTCTGTTACAATTTTAAACGACATTATATTACATGATAATGCATAATAATAACGCATGGCACTGCTGCAGAACCAGATCATCTGGAGTTTCCTTTCCTGGGTTTTTGTTGTTTTTGTGGATTTCTAAAATTAATCTTTCTCTGATTTTCTGTGATTTAAAAGGTCCAGCAAGAGACTGTATAAAACCAGCCTCTAACTAAAGTAACTAACTTAACAAACACCGGGACACCAGTCATCAAGCGGATGTGTCCGGGAGAAATGACACCAAAAAAACAACAACAACACATCTGTAAATCTGCAACAAATCTGCAACAATGTAACATAAGACATGTGAGATCTAGATCTGGTTCTGAATTAAATGCAACAATGTATCGAGCAGGGAGTTTCGTGTGCGGTGCACGTTTTTTGTGACTTGTTGCTCTGCGCAGAGAAGCAGATGTGTGTTTAAAACAAAGGATTGATCCACTGCTGCTGTGTTTCCAGATGTAAAGCCACTTTTTTTGCTTTTTCCACTCAATCAACTGCAAATCTGCAAATCCAAAAAGTAATCCTAAAGTAAACTCCATGTAGGACCAAACAAACCTGTGCTCATGACTCCCGATTCGCTCCTTTCTCCATGAGATGAGCAAAAAATGCAACTTTCAATGGAGAGGCGAAGGATCCTGCGGTTTATTCTCCTTCTTCTCCCACATCCTTGTGTCACCCTCAGATAAAACCATAAAACAAAACACACACTTCTTCTGAATAATCCACAATCCAAGTGTTAACGTGTGTGAGTTTTTCCATTTTTTCCTCTCCAAAGTTTTTCTTTTCTTCCACCCACCACGGCTGTTTCCTTCCCTTCCTTCCCAAACTCTTGTCTTGGTTCTTGCGCTCTAGTCTCTGAGCTGCAGCGCCCCGCTGCCACCACTTGGGGCGCTCTCGCGCTATCGGCTCCACTCAATTTCGATAATCAATTTTAAAGAGCTTTATTGGCATGGGAAACGTACATTTACATTGCCAAAAAACAAAAACAAAACAAATATTTATTTATTCTACATTATATATATATTCTACTATTTTCTACAATAAAGAAATATGTAAACAAAGCTGCAATATTGCAATCAAATGTATAAATATGAGTATCTAAAATATACTTATAAAGAACTAAATATATACAGGTAAGTAAGTCAACTTCAAAAACTGGATTACAAAAAATACTAAGTACAAAAATAATAATAAAATAATAAAATAAAATAAAATCTCAACCGAGGAAGTAACGCAACGAGTTGGCTGATTGTGGGAAATGTAGTTCTAAAAGCAACTTCAACTTCCGCTTCGCGTGTTACAGAAATATTAAACGGACCGTGTATGAACGAGAGACTGCAATGTCGGAGGAGGAGTTTGATGAAGAAGATGTGGTATTTTGAGGTTGTTTTTTAATTTTTATTTTCAACCCACGGTTGTGTTGTGTTGTGTTGTGTTGGAGGCGCTCAATCCCGCCGCTCGCCGCTAGGGGCGCCGTCGCGTTATCGCTCCACTCCCAACTTATTCGCTAACAACTACATTTCCCACGATGCTCGTCGGGTCCACTCGCAGCGAGTGGACCCGACGAGCATTGTGGGAAATGTAGTTTCTACCAAATAAGTTGGTTTTCTGCAGCGAGCAGCGAGCAGCCGCCGTCTTCAACTTCTCCACCAGACGTTACAGAAATGCTAAACGCGCCGTATTTCCACGTGGGACAGCAATGACGGAGGAAGAGTTTGATGACGAAGACGTGGTGTTTGAGGTGGGTATCGTTGCGGTGCTTCATCGTGCGGCTAAAACGCACAAGTGTTTAAATGCTTGGTCATCGCAGTATGTATCGTACTACTACTACGTCTACCGGTACTGTATTATGCACTGTAAACAAGTTAAATAAGTCATATTATAAATACAAAAAAAATAGCTTTCTGTACGTCTGAATGTACATTAGATGCACTACAGTCGTGTTGGTTGAATCCATACAATGCAGGTCTATTATGTCTTAGGCCTGCTTGCTATTCTATTCCATTGACGCTATTATATACTGTATATATGTACATTATCATTAACATTATCATGTTATCTCCTTGTTATGACCCCCTCCCTCTCATACTTATGGGTGTTCACTGTCCTTGTGCGCTTACAGCCTGCTGATTGGATAATTGGTGTGGGTGTGGCCCCTGCTGTTTGGGTCTTTATGTTTGAATGTGTGTGGATGTGGCCTTTGCTGATTGGTTAATTGCTTTATTGGGTCTGTATGTTTTAATGTGTGAGGGTGTGGCCTCTGCTGATTGGTTAATTGGGTCTTTATGTTTTAATGTGTGTGGCTGTGGCCCCTGCTGATTGGTTAATTGGGTATTTATGTTTTAAACGTGTTGGCGTGGCCCCTGCTGATTGGCTGATTGCTTAATTGGGTCTGTATGTTTTTATGTGTGTGGGTGTGGCCTCTGCTGATTGGTTAATTGGGTCTTTATGTTTTAATGTGTGTGGGCGTGGCCCCTCCTGTTTGGTCAATTGGGTCTGTATGTGTTAATGTGTGTGGGTGTGGCCTCTCCTCTCCCTGCTCTGCCACAGGTGTTGCGCATGTGTATTTGGGCCTAGCATGAGCCTCACACACTTTGTCTCAGGTTTGTTCTGTGCAGTAAATGACTTGTCTTCAGTGTCCCGACACCCGTTTGGTTATTTAGATCTGTGGGAAACGGAGCAGGGAGGAGGGGGGGGGGGATACACACAACCCCCCACACCCCCCCACCCATCCTCTGTCTGTCTCTCTCTCTATCATGTGGCTATCATGTTTCTTTTCCTCGCTCGCTCTTGCCTATAGATACAGTGTATAGACACATAGGTGACTCACATAGAAGCAACAGGGAATAACATTACACAGGTTGGAATTTGTTTCACAATACGTAACGTTGACAAATTAAATGTAACCTAACATAGTATCCTGTGTTGTAAATGCATGTAACAAAACATTTGTAACAAAACCAAACCTCTTGAAAATGTATGATGATTTTAGTTGTGCATAGCCCTCCTGGCCCGATGGACATGCATGCATGCATGAGGAGGCGTGGCTTCCCCTGACCAATATGGCGGCTGCGTTGACTCGTCAACAGTCAACAGCGGCCAATGGGGTATCAACAATCTCTCGCTCTCCGTTCTCTGGTTCCAGAACTCTCCTCTGTTCCAGTACCTGCACGATCTAGGGCACACAGACTTTGAGGCGTGTCCCACGGGGTCACAGGAGGAGGGCTGTGGGGGAGATGGTGAGGAAGCCCCTCCCCTGGGAGATTCCCAGAAGCGTTCGGTAAGCGCACCCCCCTCACCTCACCTCCAGCTCCAGCTCCACCCCCTTTTCCCACCATCCCCTTCCTGCCAAAACACAGACAAGCACTCGCACGACCCATATCCACCCCCGCCACCACACACCACAGGGGCTTTGGATACAGACAGATCGTTAATTAATTTACTGATTGACTCATAGTTGATACCCTCTGTTACACCATGCACACAGTACAGCCCAGCACACAATTTGTTGTTGGACTGTGAAATGCTTCAGTCATATAGCAGACAGTCATGGCAAGTAGAGGTTCCCAGGTCATGGTATTTTGTGGTATTTACATGGTATTTTCTTTTGGAATTCATTGTTTCTGTAATTGTCCCTTTCCTCGTATGCATCGGCAGGAAAGTTCACTTCCTGCTGTCTCTCTCTCTTTTGCTATCAGTTTTCAGTGCATGTGGTTTTTATTTAGGTTTCTGCTGTAGTCTCACACTCTCCATAGTGTTGCTGGGAAAATGTTGTGGGATTTATTCCAGAACATTTTGCAACAAAAGTGTTCCTTGCAAAATGTGGGTGTGTCTGTGTGTGTGTGTGTGTGTGTTTTGCTTGTGTTCCTAATAATAGCATGACGCGGCTTTCATTCGCTTCTGATTTGACGGATTAAAACCACACTCTGCTCGGTATTCTGTGTTTCACAACGGCTGACTCTCGAAACGATTCCTCTTCCGTAGTTCATACAATATTGCTGTGGCCTGTCCGTTAATGGCACACCGCCTCCGTATCCTTGTGCCCACACGGCCCGGGGAGCGGAGACGACGGGATGTAACACTTTTCCGCGTCGTTCTTCATCATCGGGAGTGTTTCCACTTGTCAACGAGTGCGCGGCACCGGGCGGTCGCTCGGTCAGAGTCAGGAAGGATTCTGGGTCGTCTCTCCTGTGTGTTGGTTTCCCTTTGTGCCCCCGGATGAAAGAGGCCTGGCCACGTATGACAAGGCCGTCTTATCTCGGCCTATCGTCTTTCTCCTGGCACAGTGTCCCACAGCGGGGTCCTGTGTTGCATTATGGGTAAAGCATCTTGAGATCTCGTTGCCAGTGTACGAACCACATGATGTGGTGTGGGAGTGTGTGTGTTGGCCTTGTGCTCAGGTTAATAACCTGCTTCTTTTCCCTCTGCCCTATACTTTTATTTGCTTATTGCAAAATTCCTGACATATTTGGGGGCTCACTCAGAAGTTATGTCTCATAAAAACATAAACTCACATTTATGTTTATGTGATGACACTTTTATTTCACTGCTTTTGAGTACTTTAAGTGATCTTTTTTATATGTATCCTTTCATGTGACTGCAGTTGTGTCTGAGGGACATTGCCCATGAAAGGCGTTTTTAAAGATTTGCGGTCCGAGAGACAGATGCAGCAGCTGACTGTCATATTTGGCCAGAGGATTGCCCCTAATAAACCATTGTCCAGTGCCGGGCGTCAGCAATTTGGTTCGAGCGACGATAACACCCTGGATGCAGGGTGGCGTCTTCGCAGCGATGTTATGTCACGTCACCGTTTAGGAGAAGCTCATGTCCAGTGTCACAGACACTGAAGCAAGTGCCAGGTAGGGTGCAGGTAGGGTCAGGTCAGGCACTTTAGTGTCATACAGGTAGCCCAAGGACACTGGTGCTCCCAAGTCAGAATTCAGAAGTTGAAATCTAACATTCTTTCTTTCCAAAGAGCAATTATGTACAAATCTGTAACAAAAAAAAAATATATATATATATGTTTCATTAATGCTAAAAATGTTTGTGCTTTGCATTGAATTAATTGGACCATCAATACATAGATCCAGATTGTAACACTCCGAACATCCTCCTCAAAGTAAGGTCTTCTCTGACCTATATAGTAATAAGCTATGTAATAATAACTTGGTAGTGTCTTTGTTTACACATGCAGGACACGTTTGGCGGGGGGGGGGGTACTGTAGCCGGTCTGGGCTCAGAGTGTCTGCTTCTATTTGGCTCCCGAGGTGATAGTACAGACAGACAGACAGGCAGACACACAGACAGACAGGAGGTTGCGTGATGCCTGCGGAATACTAACCAACAGTAGGGGACACCGCGTGTTATTGGCAACAGGACAGCCCACCGTTCTGCCTATCCGCAGCCAATCAATCAATAGGTCTGTGGCCGTTACACTTAATGACAATCCTGCCCTATGCCCCCCCCCCCCTCCTTGCCCCAGAATAGTGATCATCATCATCACACACACACACACACACACACACACACACACACACACACACACACAATGTTATTATCAGCCACAGCTAAATGCATCACCACCACCACCATGGGTCCAAGCCGACCACTGTTACCAGATTAGCAGAGAGAGAGTGAAAAGCCTATTCATGATAAGGAGCAGGATTGGGTTTCAGTGGATTTCCCCCCGTAGGCTCCTGGAATGCGGTGTCCTCAGTGGGTTTATAGAGAAGGATGTCGGATGTTCTGTTGGGGTCTGTGTGTGTGTGCGTCTCTGCGTGTGTTTAGACAAGTTTGTCCCGACTCCCGAGTGTTTACAGAGGCACGGCCTTCTGCTGCCGCCCCCGCGACACGATAGTGTGTGTGTGTGTGTGTGTGTGTGTGTGTGTGTGTGTGTGTGTGTGTGTGTGTGTGTGTGTGTGTGTGTGTGTGTGTGTGTGTGTGTGTGTGTGTGTGTGTGTGTGTGTGTCATTTGGATGTGTTTCCAGCTAAAGGGGTTGTTGGGAGTTTTCTTGACTTAAATCTGCAAAAAAGATAAAAGGAACTTGCGTTGCATTAACTAACTCCTAACCTTGATCGTTTTCTTGCCATAGGGCTCCTGAACATGTGAGTGTCTAAGCACGTGCACGCACACATCCGTGCACTCTTGCTCATTAAGAGGGACTTAAGGAAAGGATGGTGTGTGTGTGTGTGCGCGTGTGTTTTTGTTTCACGAGAGTACTCCGAGTTTTCTCGGTAGCCCAGTGAATGCGGAGTTAGTTTGAAAGGAATTCTGGGTAAACTAGTTCTTTATTTAACCCGGGACGTGTGCCAGCTCAGACAATTGGTACCTTCGCCGTGGCCTGGAATGCCCTGTGCGACGCCAGGACAACACAGCCCCAAAACCAACCGCACACTGAGACTGACCCGTACCCCCTGCTCTGTGTGATTGGCAGGGAGGTCACCTATGGAGGCTGGTCGACGCCTTGTGGCGCTGCGTCCCGATTGGACGGGCAGCCACATGCCAATCTATGGAGCGGGAGCTGGTGAGTTTATGTTTATCAGTATATTCACAAATTGTCACACATGTCAATCAAAATGTAATGTATTATTTACTTTGCTTTTGTTTTCTTTAACACACATGGACATATACTGTATATATGGATATGTTGTCTTTATTTGGGTAGAGCAGCATTTCATATTGTTAATCCATATCCCTCGTAATCGAATGATCATAAAGTGCATTCACTGTAATGCGATCTGCCTCCCCGGCTCCCCCGGTGGTGGGGCGCAGGACTGCGTGTTCGGCCAGTACTCGGTTCGCTGCATCCTGGACCAGGACGTTCTGCTCCAGGAGGATGTGGAGCTGATCGAGCTACTGGACCCGGCGTTGCTTACCCTGGGCTCCCCCCCACTGCCGCCGGGGTCCCCCTCGCCCCCGCCGCTGCTGCTGCCCCCCCGGCCGGGCCTGCTGGCCAGCCCCTCGCTGTGGTACGCTGGCTACTAGTCTCTCTGTCTCTGTCTCGCTCTGTCTCACTCTGTCTCTGTTCTGTAGTCATCTATTCATGTTGTTTATTGTGTTTTCTAATGGTATTCCATGTTTTTTGTGGGGCAGTTTCATGGAGGTACCTCTAGATGGCAGCAAAGCCCACAAATCTGCTTTTGCGTTTAGTTGCCCTTTAAGTGTCTGGTCCAATAATCCCATAACTCCTTCACTCGCTCTCTGCGGTTCTTCCAGGGATGTGGCGGGGCTGGTGGGCCTGGCGGCCGTCCTGCTGGGCGTCTGCTCAGCCTCCGGCGGCTGGGCCCTGGCCTCAGCGGCGGCGGCAGCCCCCTGGGGCCTGGCGCTGCTGGGTGGGGCGGGCGCGGCGCGGGGCGCGCGGCTCTGGCGTCGCGGGGGCCTGCGGCGTCGGGCCCACGCCGCCGCCGCCGAGCTGCAGGCGATGGTGCAGGAGAGCAAGGCGCTGACGGGCGTGGCGCGCAAGGCCTTGCGGCTCGTGCAGGAGACGGAGGTCATCTCCCGCGGATTTACCCTGTACGTCTACCTCCTCCTTCTGTGTGTGTTTCACTGTAGACGTGTGGTTCTAGCCAGCAGCTTGCCCCCCTTGTGATTTAACACCCCCTACACACACACACAAGACAGACACAGACACACTTTGCATTTCACTGCATATCCAGCATATCCTGTATGTGACAATTAAAGTTCTTGAATCTTGAAACACACACACGCCTACCTTTCCACTTCCACATCAGAATGCAAATCATGCATTCACCACATTTTGATCATGCAAATGACACACCTGCATGTCCTCGAAGATCGTTTGTTTGAAATGATCATAATCGTGGACATACACAGTAAATATATAACATGTAGTTGTAAAGCCGTTACAATGTAAAGCAAATACAAATATAATCTACTTCATTGCATGCTAAACGGATCAATTTGCCGACTGGTCGAGCATGTTGTGCAATCCCTCCCTTCGCCCCCCCACCCACCCACAAGTAATCAAGCTTTTCTTCACTCGTTAGCTGAAGGTTTGCAATCCTAATCCTTCTGCCTACCATTTTTCATGGATCAACGATTTAGACATTTAGATCCATAACATCGAGCCTGCTATTACTGCTGAAAACCCAGATTTTTCTGCTTGTGCAATGTGCATGCGTGGACCTCATGCAGTGTTACTGTTGGACATCGTACAGTAAATCGTTGTAATTTCATGTCCAGCATTGCTATTTAATGCATGCTAGCATGCTACCTTCTAATCGAAACCCATCCTCGTCATGGTGACCCAATCGCTTCTGGCCGCTGTAGCTGTGTTTCGGTGTGTGTGCGTGTGCGAGTGAGTATTTGAGTTTGTGTGTGCGATTCTCGGCCACCTCAGGACGTCTGCACAGTACGTATCACATTTCACTTGTCAAGTTTGCTCGACAGGGTGAGCGCCGCCGGCTCCTTTAGCAGGGCGGGGCCGGGGGCGGAGCCTCGGGGCCAGCAGCTTATTGGCCTGCGGAAGGCGCTGTACCGGGCGCTGCGCACCGCCTTCCGGGCCTCGCGCCGCGCCACCTGCCACATGCTCAAGTCATATCCTCCACCTCTCAAAGGGCAGCTTGCCATTCAATTAAAGGGCGAGTAGACAGTGCAATTCTCTCGTTGAGTTTGGAGCCACCTACAGGTTAACAATCAAATTGCACCGTAAAATAAATAATTTGGGGCTGTTGTTCTGATTGCTGTTGTCCACTGGGTCAGTTGGTAGGCTGATCTATCCAGCGTACATCACTACACTGGTGATGTCACAAACCAGAGATAAGGCCGGTTTTTGGAACCGATTGGAATGGCTAATCATGCTAATCACACCTGTTGGTATAATATGTCTCTTTTAATATTAATTGAAGTCAATTGAAGTTTTGTTACCTAGTTAAGTTTGAAGGGCTTTCGCGCAACTCTTGTGACCATCATAGTATCATAGTTTAGTCGTAGATTTTCAATTGCTCACGGCCGCTCCTTAACGCGCCCGAACGTTCCCGCTCAACTCGGAGATCGACAACATGACCAACTATGTGTCGGCGGTGCCCCTGAAGGAGCTGGGCCTGGGCCTGGGCGTGGAGCACGTGGGCGATGAGCAGGCCCAGGAGCTCACCGACGACTACAGCCTCCCCGCCCTGAAGGTAACGCGCCGATCAGAGACTGCAAAGGGTCAGAGGTCGGACCCCACAAACATTGCAAAAGAGCCACACATGCACGGCAGTCCCTCCAGCAGGTGTAGCTAGCCATCTCATCCCCTTCTTTTTGTCCCTGTGCTCTTGCCGTCCATGCAGCTCATGTTCCAGCTGTGGGTCGCACAGAGTTCCGAGTGCTTCCGTCGCCTGGCCCTGTTGCTGTCGGCGCGGCAACGGGAGGAGGAGCAGGAGCCCGTCGCCGCCGCCACCTCCGTGGGTCTCAAGTCTCCGTCCGCCTCCGCCACCCCGTCCTGCGCTGCCCTGCACCGCTCCATCACGGCGGTGACTGAGCCCCTGCACCACGCGCTGGCCGGCTGCCTGGGCGAGGTGCAGCGGAGCTACGACTTCCACCGCTACTTCGAGACGCAGCCGCGCTCCGGCCCGGGCTCGGAGCGCACCGGGCAGGCTCGCCAGACATGCCGCGAGCTCAACACCCTGCACACCTCCATCCGGAGCCTGCAGCTGCACCTCAAGGCCTTGCTGAGCGAGTGAGCGTGGGATCTGATGACATACACACATGAAAACACCCCCCCCCCCCCCCCCCCCCCTTTCTTGGCGAGTAAGAATGTCCCTGATTCACACAGGTCTGAACCTGTGCTAGACAGAACCTAAACAACACAACAACCTCATACCCAAATAGTTGCATGTGCCCCTGCTCAAAATCATTAGCAGTTTGTTTACAAGGGAGCTACTCAAATTATTACTTGCATTTGTTTTTAGAAAAGGAAGCATTCCGAATTTCTTTTCTGATTTCCTCTCTGAATTTTCTTCCGATTCCCTGACAGAATTTTCTTCAGATTTCCATTCCGAATTTTCTTCTGATTTCCTGTCTCTATCCCGGTCTTGAACTACCCCCCCAACAGGATGATCATCCTAGAGGACGACCTGGAGAAGCTGATGGTGTGCGGGGAGCGGGCGGGCGCAGCGTCGCCACCACCGCCGCCGCCGTCGCCGCTGTCGGGCGAGGGCTACCTGGAGCTGAGCCAGCGGCTGCACACGCTGCAGCCCCACATGCAGGCCAGCAACAGCTGCTGGGAGGACACGGTGGCCCAGGTGGACCGCATGCTGAGACGCACAGGTGAGCCAGAGTAGGGGATGCGCACACACACAGACTGATGTTGGTCTGTGGTTTGTGTCGACCATGAGTGTAATTAATGTTATTAGCTAATGTTCTGACACAACAACAACAAACAAACAAATGTGTTGGGTTTTGTTGACCTACACCTACATGTACATATTTTCAGGGGCGAATCCGGTTGCATTATTGACGATTAACAACAATCATTCCAACAGTTAACAGTCTGAATGATTTTGATAATGAAGTAGTTGTTAAACAGCAGCTTTGCTTATGAAAATATTGTGCAAGCGCTTTGGATAAAAGCGCTGGAATAAATGCAATCCATTTACACACACACACTTCCACAGCAGACTGTGATATTCAGTTATTTTTGGCACAGACTTCCCCTCTAGCCCTCCCCCCTCCCCCCTCCCGCTCTCGGGGAAGGAAGTGTTCCAGAATATAGGACATCGTCCAGCGTGCATGTGAGAGGGAAGAGGCAAAAGGGCCCATTGTTGTTGGTGTTGTGTTGTGTTGTCGTGGTAACCCTGTTTCACTCTCATCCACACACACACACACAGCTAACGCGGGGTCAGGTGTGCAGCAGTGTCCGCCGGCCACGCCCCACACTGTCCCGACGCTGACGCCCACTCCGTCCTTCCCGCTTATCCTGGACCGGGACCCGGTGCCGGAGGAGCTGGTGAGAGAAGCTCCGCCCCCCTCAACCCCGCCTCCCCCTTCTGTCGTTCTCTGTTTGGTTTTCTCTCTCCTTCTCTTCTTCTTCTTGTTTTATGGTCTCTCTCGCTCTCTCACTATCTCTTTTTAACTAGCTCTTCTGTCTCTCTCTCTGCAGGAGTGGGAGGCCTACGTGTCAGACTCTGACTCGGACTCGGAGGGCCGCAGCGGTGGTGGGGGGTCCTGGTGCGACCCGCTGACCCCCGAGGAGCGGGAGCTCCAGCGGCGCGGGCGCGAGGAGTCCCGCCGCGTCCTGTCGGAGCTCAAGGCCGTGCTGGGGGTGCGCGCCTCCGACGGCGAGCGGCTCAAGTGGAAGCAGCTGCTCTTCAGCGACCGAGGTCCGCGAATCGCCCCCCCGACCAACGACACACCTTGTTCTCGTATTTTTTGTGTTTACTTTATTTTTTATGCCGCCCACAGTCGGGGAGGGGCTTTGAGGGGGCGGGGTTTATTCTGGCAGAAATTATCCGTTGTGTCCCGGATGCTGGGCCGTTAGCTAGCTAGCTGACAAGCATACTAAAATGATGACAAATTAGATTTTATGTGATTTTTTTTTCAAGATTCAAGAAGTTTAATACACAAACGGTACAAATCATCACAAATGTCACAAATTGGAGGGATCATAACCAGAATATCCACATTATTTACAGTCTACAGCAAAAAGAGCAGAAATATAAGCAAATAAACAACAAGTAGGCATATCAACAACGAGGAAATATAAAAAATGTATGAAGTTATGTAGTAAAGCTATGTGGGTGCATGTACTGTGTACTAACTATATATGTGAGGGGCATCGTTTTTTCGGAAAATGCTGTCATCTTCAATGGTAGCTATCTTTCCACATTTTCCTCATTTGAGTGACAGATCTTCCTGTGTTCTTTATTTTTTTTTCCCCCAGCGGCCATGACACCTTTGACCAGAGAGGACCCTCCAGGGATCCCGTCCTCCGCAGGACCCCCGGCACCTCTGGAAGACTCCTACACCACCACCACCAGCAACCACAACCACCAGGACCCCAGCGCCGGTGGAGGAGACGGTGAAGAGGACGAGACACGAGACGACGCCGACGACGAAGAACAGAAAGAGCGGGAACGGGGAAGGGCGGCCACTCGGACTGAGAGCGATGGCGAGCCGGTCACAGAGTTCAGCTGCGGTCTGGACAAGATGGCGGCCGAGGAGGAGGAGGAAGGGGAGGAGGAGAAGAAGGAGCAGGGAGCAGGCGGGTCCGAGCTCTACCAATACGACGGGCTCCCCGGCGGCGCCAGCGACGACGCCAAGATGGCGGACTGCTGGCTGAAGCACCGTGTCACGGCCCTCTCCACCACGGACCGGCTGACGGAGCTCCACGGCGCCGAGGCGCTCGGCATTAGCTCCGCCCTCGCGCGGCAGGTGGCAGCGCGCTCGCAGGCCCTCGTCCACATGGAGGAACAGACGTTCGGTGACGATGATGAGGATAGAGATGAAGGAGACGACGCGGTGAGGCGGGAGAAAAACTAGAACAAGCTTTAAACAAACAAAAACAAAGACGGACAGGCGGAATGTTTGGGATGCTATATTTATTTCCGATGCTATCTGGTGTGTGTGTGTGTGTGTGTGTGTGTGTGTGTGTGTGTGTGTGTGTGTGTGTGTGTGTGTGTGTGTGTGTGTGTGTGTGTGTGTGTGTGTGTGTGTGTGTGTGTGTGTGTGTGTGTGTGTGTGTGTGTGTGTGTGTCAGAGTGTCAGCTGCTCAAGTGTTTGCTGTTGTGTGAGGGCGGGGCTTTGCTCGTCAATCAACCCGCACGTCAAGCTGCGTCCATCCGCTGTACTTCTCTATCTCTTTATCTCTCTCTACATCTATCTCTATCTCTATATACATCCAGCCGCTCGTATAGCAGTTTCCACTCAGGAACCTCTCTCTCGCAGTCATAAAGTCCAGTCCGGTCCAACGAATGTCTGCAACATATTTTGTGATGTTTTGATGTTTTTTTGTTTCAGGTTTTTTTTTGGGAAGAATGAAGTAGGTCTTGAAATGTGTGAATCGCTGTTACACAGGAAATTTGTTTTTAATTAAAGAATGAAGGCAAAACGGCAATGCCATAAAGTAGGGGTTTGATTTCAAATGAATGAACACGTATAACTCAACAGGTCTTCAGAGGTGTTCATGTGTACAAAGTGGAAACTTGCACATTTCAAGGGAGGAAAGTAGATAATTTTTACTATCACCATTTATTTTGTATCTATCCCTCTCACGTGCGGGGGGGTGTGTGTGTGTGTGGGTGGGGGCATGAGCGCACTGTCAATAATGTATATTGAGTGAAATATTGGAATTCAGCTTTACCTCAACACGTGTGTGTGTGTGTGTGTGTACACAATCCCAGGAGACATCAGCTCAACACATCTGTTTACATGCCCACGATCAGTTCAAATGTTTCAAACTAAAGCAAACAAAAAAGACGGTGTGGATCTGTTTTCTTACCTTCATTCGCGTGATTTAAACACTTTTGTTAATAAATTAACGTTTATTACAAGCTTCCCCGGGAGCGCAGACGGAGGGGGCGGATGCAAACCGCTGAATTATCTGTCCCCGACACAGATGTGTTAAAAGTTCTACCCTCACCTTCATAGGTGAAATAAAATGCTGTTCTGGAACTGTACACGTGTTCTGTCCTTCCTCGCTGTCAGGTTTATCTGTTGTTCTGGGCCACTCTTAGGCCACGCTTACTTAACTATTCTGGACTCCCTGCTGGAGAAAGGGGAAGTGAGGTAAGACTTGCATCTGGTGAAGTTCAGCTTTAGTGTGACAACAACTGGATTTTCTTTTATAAAACCTCTATAAACCACAAAGATACCCTGTGTGTGTGGTGGTGGTGGTGGGGGGGGGGGTCAGGGCTAGGATCAAGAATGATTGTCATGTGCAATACTTCTCATTCTCCTTGCAATATCACCATGCCACATTACCTTTCATCATTATGTGCAATATTCTTTATATCATGTGCAATACTTCCTCTTACCATTATTATCACCCTTTTATTACACTTCAATTATTGCCAAATTGATAAGATAAGATAGAACTTTATTAATGCTGAAGGAAATTATTGTGCCAGGTTGCGCAGCAATACAATAAAACAATAGAGAAATAAACAGAATAATAAAAATAACAGATTTGCGGACTGAATATCTTATCTTACCTATATTTTTATACTTCTAGGACTTAGACTTACTGTAAATTTGTAAATCTGTTATATTATTAACAGATTACTATTATTTAGATTATTCTGTTTATTTCTATTGTTTTAAGAAAATCACTCCAGAATTGTCATAGCAACACTGCCATCTAGCGGCCATGTGGTGGTACTGACGTGAATACGGTTACGATTGGTCAAATTCAGAGCTAAACATTCTCGTGAAATATTTCCAATCACATCAGTCGAATTCGATTGATCATATTCAGATGTAAAAAATAAATATAATAATAACAATAATAATAATAATTACAAATAAATAATTAAACATTGAAAACGTTCTTACCCATCAGGCACCGCAGCTCCGCCTTTCCCTGCGAACCTCCATCATGGCGGCCGTGGTCCAGAAGCCGTCAGCAGCCCGCCTAATAAAACCCGAGCAGGAGCAGCAGCAGCAGGAGGAACTGGAGGAGGAGGACAAGGACACCGCGGTGCTCCTCAACGGCGAGGCGGAGGACGAGAGAGACAAAGAGTCGACGGCGACGAAAAAGAAGAAGAGAAAGAAGAAGAAGAGCAAGTCTGCGAACACAGGTGACGGATGAGGAGGAGGAGGGGTGGGGGGGTTGCCGGTGCTAACGCTAACATGCTAGGTTAGCTAGCTAGCTCGTTAGCTAGTCTGTTAACCATGCGGAGGCCGAGAGGAGAAAAGTGGCTCCGGGCCAGGCCTCCATGAGAGTCGTGTTGTTTCATGGAGGCCTGGACGTCAACAACAACAACAACAACAATGACAACTTCAAAACTCGACGCAAACGAAATTCATCTGTCAGTTTTGATGTTTTGAGTCTCCCCAAGTCTAATGATGAAATATAATGTAATAGACGTCCACACCAGGAGAAACAGAAACAACACGTGTAGCTCATAACATGAGCTGTAACTTTAATAGAGACACACATAGTCAAGTCAATATATGCAACAGGAAGTTATTTTCCCTGCAACTACAGGAACAGGAAGTTACTTTACCCTGCTGCTGACAACCTGTGAAAAAGGGTCTATTTGCATCATATTGCCCAAACTATTATGCCAGCAATAAGACTAGAGTGGTTTATATTTAAGTTAAGTTCTAAGTTATGCATTAACTTGATGTAGTGAGTGACATTTTGCAGCTGATTGCAGCTGAATCATGGATGAGTTAACACCTGTTCAATGCCATCTCGTCTGGTGAATTGGATGACAGTTGCTGAGCCGGAGGGTGAGGATGAGGTGGCCGAAGTGACCAAACAGCTGGAGAAACAAGCCGTGGATGACAAGGAGGAGGACGGAGAGGACGGTAAATGGCTGACAACGTTCACATGATGAAGTTGTGACAACCTGCCATTTTGGGAAGGGTTTGTCATTAAGCCACAACAGCAGGGTTCTCTTAATGACTCTGTTGTGACGTCCACAGATGGAGACGATGGAGATGCAGGAGGGAAGAAAAAGAAGAAGAAAAAGAAGAAGAAGGGAGGTGAGCTACTGGACGCTTTCACGTGGGCACATGACGTAATCCAGTTTCTGGTCTGGAATCAGTTACAGGGAGTGTTTACAAGGGCACATGTAGTCCAGTTTCTGGTCTGGAATCACATAAGCACATGTAATCCAGTTTCTGGTCTGGAATCAGTTACGGGGAGTGTTTACATGGACACGCATAATCCAGTTTTACATTATACATTTACAGTTATGTTTTGGGATCGGCTACTAAGAGTGTTTACATGGGCACACATAATCCAGTTTCTGGTTTGGAATTGGCTACCATGTGTCTACATCAGCAACAGTAATCCAGTTTCTGGGGGTGCGGTAAAGGGTGCTGGCATGCTTCCAGCCTGTCTCCCTGCAGTGGAACCGTGACACAGTATTTCCAATAGGGGACTGGGTAACGCAGTCTCAACAGGAAAGCGTTACTATTGTACTGTATGGTGGGGAGTTAATGCAGAAGATCCTGGTTGTCTTTTGATGGTGATAGTGGTGATGACGTTCATCTCTTGTCCTCCTCTGCAGCCAAAGCGCAGACAGACCCACCGTCGGTGCCTATCTTCGACCTGTACCCCAGCGGCGTGTTCCCCGTCGGGCAGGAGTGTGAATACCCTGCCTCTCAGGACGGGTGAGTCGACGAGCTCACGCGATCACATGACGGCGAATGTTCAAATATTGACCTCGCTAACTCTCTCGCCGCCATCCATCCACTCCTCTGCTCCTCAGTCGCAGTGCGGCGTGGCGCACCAGCAACGAGGAGAAGCGTGTGATGGACAAGGCCAACGAGGAGGTGTGGAACGACTTCAGGCAGGCGGCCGAGGCCCACAGGCAGGTCCGGCAGCACGTACGAGGCTTCATCAAGCCCGGCCTGACCATGATCCAGATCTGGTGAGGAGAACGGCCTCTTCTTCCCCCCCCACCATGGACACTACTGCGTTACATTAACGCACATCTTTTCTTTAAATGCACCTTTTTATTTCCTTTTTTTAATTTTTAATTTTAGTATTTCTATACTTTTTCTCTGTTTAATGTTCAATGTTATGCACCAATGTCACGATAGCACATTCCGTGTTTTTAAGAACTAAAGCCAATAAAGCTCATTCTGATTCTGGGATTCCAGGCGGTTCCAGATTACTAAATCTTGCATTTCCCTCCCTCGCTCCCTCCCTCGCTCCCTCCCTCTCCCAGCGAGCGTTTGGAGGAGTGCTCCCGGAAGCTGATCCAGGAGAACGGGCTGAACGCCGGCCTGGCGTTCCCCACCGGCTGCTCCCTCAACCACTGCGCCGCCCACTACACGCCCAACGCCGGCGACCCCACCGTGCTGCAGTACGACGACGTGTGCAAGATTGACTTCGGCACGCACATCAACGGTACGCACAGATTATTCTTATTATTACTACACTCTGGATTAGGGATGCAGCGACCGTTTCCAAATTCCTCAAAACTCGGTACCGTGCAAGCTTATCGATACCGCTATCGAGACTAGAGGTCTTATAACATATGTCCCACAACAGCATAGTGAGAGAAAAAGAGCTAAATAAATGCAAACAAGTAAATAAAGATGATTACATTTAAAAGAGGCTATATGAGGCATGAGACGGGCAACGGGTGATGGTAATTGTCAATGTGTTACGTAGTGGTAATCTGCCACAGAACGTTTATTCTTGTGTTGTCTGGCATACAATTAATTCACGTATCTCTTTTATTTATATCTTACAAAGTTGGCAAATGGGCTACTCCTAATGTTGAGCTTCTTGATGAAAGAAGAAAAAAAACATTGCTGTATCAGCAGGTGCTTAAGATTCTGGTATGGTGCCAGCCCCACTTTGGATATTGCCATGGTCTTGGCTCGTGTACATAGACGGTGACTGTTGTGTTGTCTTTGTTTGTTTGTTTTCCGGCAGGACGCATCATTGACTGTGCCTTCACTGTCACCTTCAACCCAAAGTACGACAAGCTGCTGGAGGCGGTGCAAGACGCCACTAACACAGGCATCAAGGTAATTTACTTGATCGTGAATGACTGGGGTTTAAAGCTCGTCTGTGTGTCAATATGATGTCGCCCGCGCTAAATACTAGGGGTGTGCATCTCTCCAAAAAAGACGATCTGATACGTATCTAGATACATGAGGTACGATACGATTCAGGGATGATACATTTTTAAAATGGAACGGTTCGATTTTATTCAGTAGGATACGATTTGATGGGATATGATACAATCTGATAGAGTTCCTTGTTTAAAGTAGGATCATTTTACATTATTAATTAACATAAGTCAATACTATAAATGTGGCATTGCTTACCTTCAAATAGATTTATCAAAGACCAGGGAACAAGTATTTTGTCACTTTTGACATGTGAATTCAGAAACATGTCATGTTTATTAGTGTAACATATTGCATTTTAAGAACTTTACAAAGCCCCTCTGACAATAAAACTAACTATTCAATTTCACTGTTGGCACAAATTAGAGCCAAAGTTGTGGAGAGGTCTGTGTAGACTCAGATCAGGAACAATGAACTACTGAGGTAGAAAATTATAACAATTTCAAGACATCTCTTGTGCAATTGTTTTGCAAACAGAACACAACAAAGTGTCAAACTGTAAGCACTCTTATAGAATATCAGTCTTTTAAAGTGTTGTTTTGCAATGTAACATGCGTTCACGTTGTGAATCGTATCGGACATTTTTTGTCTTTCCCTCGCAAACAGAGCGCTGTGTGTGTGTTGTGTGTGTGTGTGTGTGTGTGTGTGTGTGTGTGTGTGTGTGTGTGTGTGTGTGTGTGTGTGTGTGTGTGTGTGTGTGTGTGTGTGTGTGTGTGTGTGTGTGTGTGTGTGTGTGTGTGTGTGTGACGGAGGATTCAGCAGCACAGCAACAACATAAAACCGATCCATAACTTTCAAATGGGTTATTTGTTACACCCCTACTAAATATGCCGGTACTATGCTGTCGACGTACGAATGCGGGTGACACTCATAACATTAACTAGGGGTCTGCAGGCCACAGGTTCTAGACTAAACTATTGGTGTTTGTTCTACAATGACCGGGTGGTCTTCGTCCACCCGGTCGTCTGCTTCAAGGCTGGTTTTTGTCGTTGCAGAACGCCGGGATCGACGTGCGTCTGTGTGACATCGGCGAGGCCATCCAGGAGGTGATGGAGTCCTACGAGGTGGAGCTGGACGGGAAAACCTACCAGGGTAGGCCTCTTGTTTTGTCTGTGTTTCTCTGTACGGAGCTTGCAGATGGATGGGATGTCTGTTGTATAACGTGTTCTTCTATGGTCAACCTCTCAGTAACCAGTAGTAGACTGACATGGATTCATCACAATAGTAGTCATCTCACTGCATGTATTTACAGACAGACATTTTGACAGACAGCTTGCACGTTTACAAGTCTTCGCCATACAAATTTCAGCAGATTGAACAGTACACAAATGCACATGTGATTCCATGATTTTATTTTTTTTTAAATGTTTGGAGTGTGGAAGACTTGACCCATATAGCAGTTTACATGCTGTTTTAAAGAGAATCTCTTCAAAATATTTATGGTTGTGGCCAACCAACATAAACCCATAAATTAACAGATTTCCCCCTCCCCCCCATTCCAGTGAAGCCAATCAGAAACCTGAACGGCCATTCGATTGGCCAGTACAGGATACACGCGGGCAAGACTGTGCCCATCGTCAAAGGAGGAGAAGCCACCAGGATGGAGGTACGATCCCACAGAAACTGGTAGACTGATCTGTCAAGCATACATACTGTGGGTGGACACTCCCACTTGTCATGTCATAAGCCGGGGGTTCTCGACGCACTCACTCCTGGTGGTAAAATAGGAGCCCTTTAATAAGACTGTACTTTATTGGATTCAACTTTAGTCATCGGTCATCTTCGTTTAGAACCATTTCATGTTTTTGTATGCATTCCCTGTTGGATCCGATGGAATAATATTAGGGTCTGCTACATTTTGAAAATAGTTGTAAGAACTAAAGGCTCTGCATATACATTGCCCATAAGCCTGTCCATATGGGGCTCGCCAAAATATAAAAGATGCACTTTATTACCCTGATGGGAAATGGTTTCGAGCTTTTAAATTGACGTTGGGGTGGCCTTTGTCGTCCCCTGCAGGAGGGCGAGGTTTACGCCATCGAGACGTTTGGCAGCACAGGAAAGGGCATCGTGCACGACGACATGGAGTGCTCTCACTACATGAAGAACTTCGACGTGGGGCACGTTCCCATCAGGTGAGCCCCCCCCTCTGGTCCTGTGCATTGGCAGAGCATGGCATTAACACTGCTAGGGTTTAGGGGGTGCGAATCCAGCAGGGTCACCACGACATGCTAAGAAATGTGTGCACTCTAATGTGTTTTTACGTGTTTATCTGGTAGAAATGTGAGGGTTTATCAAACATGGGCCTGTATAAGATGATGGTAGTCAGACTCTTAACATTTGAAGGAAACCTTCTGGATTTTTCAACCTAGACCCCTTTTTCCGACCATTTGGGGTCTAACTGACTAATGCGGACACAAATTGAAGACGTCGGGCCGGTATTGAGGGAGAAAGCTTCAGCAGTCAGCCGCAAAAACGACTACCTTTCGCTCGATCCCGTCAGTTTGTTCATGTGTCTCCCGCAAGGAGACACGTGTTTTCGTTTTGAAGTCATGGCCACCCGCAGGAGTCCAGTTGCGTAGGACAGCGTTATCTAGTCATGGCTGCGACTTTGAAACTAGATGCCTCGACGACCACCCACGTTTATTTGAGGCGGAGTTTGGGTGAGGTGGGGAGGGAGCGAGAGAGAGAGAGAGGGAGAGAGAAAAAAAAGAAGACCAAACCAGCTGATGCAATGCCGCACTGGATCAAGCAAAAGGTGAAGGACACTTGTATTTTTCTGTACTGGCACCATTTCTATCATGTTGTCAAACAGTAATAACAATGTGAGCCTGTCAGTGGCAAAGGAAACACTTTTAGCGACATATGTACACTGTTGGTGATGGGGCCCCTATAGCATGACAGTGCAGCTGTTTTGTTCCCTTCATACTTGGCCCAATGTCTTACATTTGTGTCCACATTAGTCAGTTAGCGCCGTAATAAAACGTTTAACTCCTCCCCCCAGACTGCCCCGGGCCAAGCACCTGCTGAACGTGGTCAACGACAACTTCGGCACACTGGCCTTCTGCCGCCGCTGGCTGGACCGCCTGGGTGAGAGCAAGTACCTGATGGCGCTGAAGAACCTGTGCGACCTAGGCATCATCGACCCCTACCCGCCGCTGTGCGACTCCAAGGGCTGCTACACGGCGCAGTTCGAGCACACCATCCTGCTGCGGCCTACCTGCAAGGAGGTGGTGAGCCGCGGGGAGGATTACTAGACGAGACGAGGGCCCAATCCCCCCTCATCCTCCTCGGCACCAAACCTCCACTAAACTTCACCTCCCCATCCCTTCCTTCCTGTGTGCACCTTGCGTTCCACTTAACTCCTTCATCCAGAGAATATACCCGTTAACGGTCTTTGGCATGCACTCTTTGAAACCAGGGAAGAAAAAGATATATTTAAAAAAGGAAAACTTGTAAACAAACACACAGGCTATGGTTTATATCTGCTCGGCCTTGCTTTTGTCAAGGGCTGCTGCGGGCTACTGTGAACCAACCTAACCAGGAATGCTGTTATGATTTCAAAAAAGGCGTCAATGTTAAATCTAGCTTGGAGCCGGGAACTGAATTTTTTTTTTTTTTCGTGTTCTCTGATGGCTGAAATCTGTCGGCCACGCTTAACCAGACATGGTTTTAATGGAAGCATTTGCAGTATGCCTTTCACACACACACACATTGGTGTGTCCTCACAATCTCTTGCAGACCTCACTTTACACGATACTAAAACATGGTTAACTGTCAAACAGTTGAATATATATACATATATATATATTTAAGCTAGCGCTGCATTGATTGTAACCCCAGACACGGAACTGCATTGTGTGAGGAGAAGAAACCCCAGTTAGATACTCCACTGTTTTTTGGATTTCATAAGCCATCAAAACGACAGTTAGCCCCCGTGCGATGGCCAAACACGTTAAGTATTTAAAGTTCAGGCAATGATCATGTGACTGGACCTTGAGGTGTGGGGTGCTCCACTAAAGTTGCCATCTCTCTTAACAAGACACTGTGCATCCATGGCTTGTACGTTTGGCTCGACTCGGCTCGGCTGGGGGGGGAAGTGGACTAAGCACAGACCCTCTCTCCCCACCAATCTCGGTTTCTTTTGATATTTGTAAAAACGATATCTTTGGAAAATGGCAGCCGCCGCCACTGTATGTTGCCAGTATGCAGTGCTTCATTTCAAAAAGAAAAAAAAGTTCACGTTTTTGTAAGATGAGATTAAAACTTTGCTCTCATTGTGTGTCTCCCCCTCTTGTCTTGAAACTGAAGAGAAATGACTGACCAGATTGTCTTCTTACAGCACACAATTAATCACACATGCAAACAAGAACATTTTCTTAGAAAAATGAAAAAATATTCTCATTTTTATTGAGGTAATTTTCTCTAGAAAACAAAACTGAGGTAACAATTGCATAGTATGACTTCCATCGTTCTACACGCGCCCACACAGTAGGGAATCGATTGCCTCAATATGACAGATGGGTTAAAGAGTGACAGTATGATAATCTCTGTCCTCGAGTTACTCTTGTACTCAGGTGACATTGCCATTTAAAGGGCCTGTATTTTGCCAAGAGGTGTGATTAGCAGTTTCAAAGCTCTCATTGTGACATGACGAGTGGGAGTGTCCATCCAGATGTATGATCGCTAGATAAGCTTCCCCGTTGGTACAGTCCACTGCGTAGGCTGTGGACTGTAGGCTCGCCAACAACATGCACTCCCAACGGTGACAATTTTTGCCACATGACAAACTTTGAACCTGCTTGTAATCTCATGCACACACACCTGGTGGTAAAGCACAAGACACTGCAGTAAAAGGTTACATCTGTTGGGTCAATTCAATACAACAGGACCAATTAAAGAAGAGATCAGATCATTTTCAGTGTCCTTTCTGATTTGCTGGTGTTGGAACCGTGAAGTGGGTGCATGACTCACTCGCTGTATAAAAACAAACGTTTACATGTTTGAAATAGCCTTGACTGATTGTATGAAAAAAAAATACATTCTTCTGATTCCAAATGCTGGTCGGGGAGGGACAATCACCAGCCGCTGATATAAACATTCAACTTCCTGGGAGAGGAACTAGTATTGGGGTGGGCTGGGGGCGCAGAGAGTCAGTGATATTCCTCAGGACATCTACCGAGCCTGCACTAAAAGTGAGACGACGTCAATTAAAAACACTTCCTCTTGGCTTTGGCTCGAGGTCAGCCAATCACACGCTGCCCCGACAGACCTGGAAATACTACTGGGCGGGTTGGGGGTGAGGTGGGGTGTGGCTGTGGTGTGGTGGACTTTAAACTTGGAGCAACACTGGATGGAGGTGGTTGGGGTCTAAACTAAAGGGGAGGAGGAGGAGGACCACCCAACCGCTCCCTAGACATTTGTGCATTTCTGCAAGGACTGGATAAGGATGAGCAACGATCGTTGAGAGACGATCGTTAACCACGGCCGACTTTTGTTAGGATCTATCCAACCTTTCGCCATCCACACAGAAGTGTCAAGGGTCACCAGAAGGGTAGTGGTCACTCGTCCCCCAAACTACCAAAAATAATTGTTGGGTTGTGATAAAAAGGTGAATAAGGGCTCGGTCTAACATCCAGTTTTGTGTTGACTAGCTAAAGTGACTATGGAAAAACAAAAATAGACATTTCACTTTCCGTTCCAAAAAGTATTTACAACCAAGAAGCCAATGCATGCAAAAAAAATTCATGATTACTATTAATAATAAAAACCGGGAGGCCCGAATACAGCCGTGCTCATCTGGATAAAAGGGACACTTATATCCACGCCACGCCACATCATACCATACCACACCCTCCCTGGGGGCAAAGTCTGGTGCACTTTGGCTGATAATCTTTCATCAAAATAGAGCTGTACACTATCAAACACAAGCACCGAACATGAGCCACGCACCAGAGACATTTTAGAAAAATGTTAAAAACATGGACATTATATCAACACCATGTACAAGATCCCAAAGCAGAACCCCGGGGGAGGGGGGTCTTTCTTTAAAACGTCTTCGAGTCCCTTACTTTAAGAAAAATATATTCTATTGATACCTTCTGTTCCAGAATATAAAATGCTGCAGGAGGGAGGGAAAGAGGGCGGGAGGGAGGGAGGGATGGATCGATGTGGACGTTGTCTGGCAGGATGGTCAGGATACAGCAGAGGATTGATGGATGGATGGATGGATGGATGAGTGGGTGGGTGTTGTAGTCCTTTAGCAGGCTGTTGTAGTTCTACAGTGGCCGGTCTTTGTCCTGAGAGACGCGCTGTGTGTAGAAGAGAATGTAGGCCTGGGCACGGCACACTTCCTCCACGCTGCACACGTTCATCTTGGAATCGTTACAGTGGACCCAGAACCCTGCGGGTGGACGCAGAGGAGACCCAGCATTACCTTCTCTTCCCACATGCACGGCTAGCTGTAGCCGCTGTTGGTTACTTTAGTGTCCCTAAGCAACCATGCTATACAAGGGCTATCCCATCAGTAGCTTGGCAATAGACTAGCTTCTGCCATGCTGACCGCTGTTTGATTGCATCTTGTATCATAAAACAGCCATCCTGAGAGTAACTTATTTTTATCATAAAAACTATAATAAACTATGTGACTGTGTGACTGCCTGTAAAAACGTCTCCTTCAAGTGGTAAGACTGATACTGCCGATGCTAACCAGCAATCGATGCTAGTAGGCCACTAACACTAGCCAGCCACTGATGCTAGCAAGCCTCCATTCTAGCCAGCTAGCGACCGACACTAGCTAGCTACCAACAATGCTGTGTCGTAGCGTACTCACCTCCCTCCTTGTTGTAGCAGTAGGCGGTGTAGTGGCCAGAGCCGAAGCCCTTCCCATGATGCATCACCACGGCGGACAGCTCGTACAGGAAGTGTTTGGGGCGCGGCGAACCCGCGGCGGGGGGGCTGGAGCAGGCCACGCCGTTGGGGGCGGAGTCTCGGCAACAGTAGTGCTCCATGTTGAGCAGCTGGTCGAAGCTGACGTGCACACCGATCTTCTCCCGGTGGTTCCGCCCGGACCACCTGAGAGACAATCGCAAGCAAGAGATTCCGTGATCATGTGATCCATAACCCAAGACCGTGTGGTTCGCCACTCTGTGTAAAAATGTGTGGGGGTCGGGAAAAACCAAGCGGGTACCTGAAGCGTTTGAGGTGCAGGCGGAGGACCTGAGGCAGTTTGTGCACCATCAGCTGCTTTTGTGCTTCGGTCAGGATGACTGGTTTGGAGGATAGGCGACGTCGCTTCGCTGGAAAACATTCACAACAGACTCTCTTGTAACACAAGGATTCAATCTCTGGGGAAGCACCATGATGAAGAGATGGTTGAGAAAATCAATATTTCAATCACAATATTGGAAAATATTTAGAAATTCGCAATTAATATTCACGACAAAATGGAAATTAAAGCCAGAACAGAGAGGCAATCAAACCCAAAGCAGAGTTGACTAATACAATGTAGCAGAGACGAGGCTAACACAGAATTAGCTAGCCCAGACTTGGCTAGAAGAAACGCTCGCGAGCTAAATCCACGTCAGCACCAACAGCTGACAGCTACAGACAGTTGGCGAGGGCAGCGAGGGGCCGCCGGGGTCGTTAGCATGCGCGCCACTCACTGTTGCACTGGTCGCAGGCATAGATGTTGCCCTCCAGCGCTTCCGTCTCGGTGAACTTGGCCAGCATCTCGGTCAGCCGGCAGGACACCTGCGCTGTCGACTCCCTGCTGTTGCTGTGGTAACGCTCGGGGAACTCCAGCGACAGGTCCCAGAACGACTCCACTGTGTTGGACTGGTGGTCGCAGGCCAGGCACGTCACCTGGGGAGGGAGGGAGAGAGACACGGAGAGACAAAACGAAAGGGAAAGAGACATGGAGAAGATATCAGTATCTTATTATGAGCAGACTTCGGAAACCACAGATAACCCTTGACTTCCTCTGTGCGCCCTCACATCCTTGCGAGGCTAAAAACCACCCACCTTCCAATAGCTACACTATTCACTCAATAAATCTTGAAAAAGGAAGTCGCAGGGCGTGAGACATGCTGATGAGAGTTCAAGTGCGGCCCCCAGACCATGACCCCCAGAACCCGGGAAAACGCGCACTCTTGCCTTCTGTTCAGCCAGAGCAGGTGTGTGTGTGCGTCTCCATACAAACCTCTTCAGGGGTGAACCTCACTTAATATCGTTGCTTTCGAGGTAGCATTTGAAGATGCAGTCATAGCTAACTTTGTGCGTTTACATTATTGCTCAAATATAAAAACGACATAATCTTATACACACTTTACTCTACTCTGATGGCTTCCATGCCATAATTTGCCACACCGCCTTTCTTCACGCACAGCGGACTGGAGTAGACCCTGAAATGAGCACCCCTATGGTGCTCATTTCAAGGTCCGTACTACTCCACCTTTAACAAACTATTGAGAAACTAACACTCACCCTCTGTCATATATCCGGGGGTCGACACACAGACACAGACAGACACCCACCTGGCTGAGGAGCTGTCCATGGAAGATGGTGTTGACCACGTTGAGCACCTGCTTGATTAGGTGCTTCTGCGTGTGCGGCACGCCGCCGGCCGCAGGCGCGTGCTGCCGTCCGGTGCTCTCCAGCTCGCGCTGCACCTTGTCCAGCAGCTCACACAGGAACTCCTGGGCGTCCTGCTGGGCGTAGCCACGGAAGGCGGGGATCAGCTGCCACACCGAGTGGAGCATGGCGAAGGGCGACACCAGCGCCCACTTGCCCGACCACATGACCTGGAAGAGCGTGTGTAGCTCGTGGCACAGGGAGATGTGCTTGGAGCTGGGCTCCTTGGGCTGGATCAGCTCCATGCTGCGAGCGCGCGATGACCCCCCGCTGAGCCCCGCGCCCGAGCCCCCTGCGCTGCCCTGCAGGCTCTTCCTTGGCCCCAGGTGGGACGTCGGCGGTGGGGAGGAGGAAGAGGAGGAGGCGGAGGCGGTGCCCACCAGGCGGCCCTGGACAGCGGATGCCAGCAGCTCCAGCGCCTGGGCGAGGTCCAGCTGCAGGAAGCACTCCCTGAAGACGTGCAGGTGGCTAAGCACCTGCAGGATGGAGTTCATGTAGCACGTGTTGCCCAGGTTACGCAGGCCGGTCACGCCGGGCGTTACCGTGGGACGCCGCTTGAAGGGCGAGCCGCCCTGCTTGGCCGTCGGCTTGGCGGGCTGTTTAGCGGGCTGCTTGGCGGTATGTTTAGCAGGCCGTTTAACCGTCTGCTTTGCGGGCTGTTTAGCGCCTTGTTTGCGGTGCAGTTGGGTGTCAAGGGCCCTGCGGGTGGCCGGGGGTGGGGCCTGGGGCTTTGGCTTGGGTTTGGAGGAAGGGGTCCTGGCAGCCGGTACGACCCTTTTGGGTCGGACCATTTTCTCGGAGGTGGTGGCAGCGGGGGGGCTACTAGTCCGTGTTCTGCGGGCCGCGGGCGAGGGGGTGCCGGTGTCGTCGCTGCACAGGGCCTCCAGGCCGGCGGCATTGGCAGCCCTCTGGCTCTGGCGCCGCAGCCGCCGGCTCTTCCGGGGCGGGCCGCTCTCCAGTTCCGCCCGCAGCCGCCTCTTGACGGAGCGCCGCCGCTCCCGCTGCTCCCGCCTCTGCTCCTCCTCCTCCTCCCGCTGGCGATCCTCCTCCTCTCGCCGCCGGCCGCCCTCCGTCAGGCCAAACCACAGGCGGAACACGCGCCCCAGGAGCGCACGCCGCCGGTGCCACAGCGCAGTGAACATGCGGTCCTCGTCGCGCAGCTGCAGCTCACGGACGCCGCCGGGCAGCGGGCCGTCGGCCTCGGCGGTGCCCGCCCCGGCGACAGAGCGCAGCGTGCGGCCGCTGCGCGTGGTCACCTCATAACGCTGGCTCTGGATGGCGGCCAGCGTGCTGCGCAGGAGCCGCAGGTCACCGGTGGCGTTGTCGTTGAGCACGTAGTCGTCACACAGGTAGCAGAAGACATACAGCTCGTTCACCTCAATGGCCAGCGGGTGGCGCTGCAGCTGGAAGTGCCGCAGCGCGTGCTCTTCGATGTAGCGGCCGCACGCCACGTGGGCACAGCCCAGGCATGCCCACACCGACTCTGTGGTGTTGCAGTCCACGCAGTGCCACTTCTGGGGGTTGAGGATGGAGTGGTCGGGGGCCAGCCGCAGGCGGCCCACGTGCTTGCAGCGGTCCATCGCTCCGGCCTGCCCTCCCGCCCGCCGCGCTGGCCTGGCTGTGCGCAGCCCAGTGGGTCCTCTGAAGTGTCTCCAGAGGGGGCTTCTTCAGTCCACCACGCTCAGCATGGCGGCGAACGGCCAAACGTGATCCACCAAGGCATGGCTTTATCTGGACGACACACGAGAAGAAACTGCTGAAATGAGGCACGGAACGGTGATTCAAATCGCCCGTTTCCTCTAAAAAGTTCCCACAAACATTTCAAACCGTCCCCAAAGGCCACAACACTTTCATCTGGATGAGATATCAAAGAGAAGCTAGTTATATTTGGGAGCTCCAGCGAGTCTTCGGAGCACCGATTCAGGCGGAGTGTGTTCACATCTTCAATAGAAGCACAAGCATACCCTTGGGTGTGTGGGTGTGTGTGTGTGTGTGTGTGTGTGTGTGGGGGGAGGGGGGGGGGGGGGTGCACCGAACTGTAGAGACTAGGGACCCTCAAGTAGATCTGAGCCCCATCAACCCCCCACGGGGGCTGTAGGGGGGTTGGGGGTGGGTACAAGAGGGAGGACTTAAAGGCTGGCCAACAAAAGCTAGAGGCTTGAGGGACCTTTTGTCATGCTACAGGACTGCCTTCCCCAAAAGGAATCACAGGGAAGCCCAGATGAAAAGGAAATCGGGACAGTTGAGTTGGGAAGGGGGAGAGGAGGAGGAGAATGGTACAAAAGTGACAAAAACATGTGTACTTGCTGCCTTTATGCAATGGTTCAGTCGTTATCATTTGGGGTACTGCTTTTAGGCATTCCACTGAATACACACTGTATGCACACTGTTATTCTTCTGACCGAATCCAAGACAGGCACTCATAATAAATAGATCTATGACTCAATGAATCAATTTCGACCATTAGGCAGTGATTTAAACACACGATTATTGAGGAAACAACACACACACACACACACACTTAAGACTTTGCCCTTGTGCGCCTGATCACCATTTCCCAACACTTCATTCACATGAAGTTGTTCCAATTATTTTAAATAAAAAGGTAAAAACCAACTTAAGTTGATGCAGAAAGATAACCACGGCTGACTGGGAGTGAGCATGCTGGAATACACATCAACGCCATTGCACTATATTACGATCTATACCTCCTACTGCAGCACACAATTCGACCCGTGTTTTGGTGCAATAGTTTTAATAATTTTCCAGATGAGTGGTTTTAAGTTGTAAGTGTTTCAGTGAGCTGTTGCTAGCGGCTAGCCCGCTAACGCTAACCAGGGGATAATCCTGGGAAGTTGAAGCGAGTTCAACCCTTCTTAACACGCCGTGTCATCAACACACACACGCCGCCGTGGACACAACATGGCGACTATAACGACCACACCGCTGAGATAATTAATAATTTAGTGTCAAAACAAAGGGACAGCATTGCAGCAGCAGCCTACCTAGCTCTCCTTCACTGGACACACGGCTGGTTCTATTATGGGGCGTTCCAGTTGTTGTCGGGCGTTGGAATTTCGCCTACTTCCAAGTCTGATTTTTTTTAGGGTTTTTTTTTATTGAACAATAATATTACACTACAAGTGGTTAGTCAGGAAATAAGATACATAGATATTCAAACAGATGCTGGGCTCCTAACATTTTAGAATACTTCAATGATCTTTTATATAACGCTGTCTCATTCAAAACAGCTCTAAATATGGGGGAAGTCTTAAGAAAGCGACATTTATGAATAAAATATTTTCCCCAAATAATAAAATTATTATTTCAAAATTCTGGTTTCTTTTGTTGTCCATTTGAAGACCAAACTTTATGTTTTCATATGTTAGAACTGGAATAAAGTCGGAAGTTTTAAGGGGGAGGAGGAACGCTCATGGAAGTCGAGTTGACTGGAGTCGGGGTTGGTGAGGTTCTTTCCACTTTCCGAGTTGGAATTCCAACTTCAGCCTGAAACCCCCCACTTGGAAGCCGGATATTCGGACGTCGGAGCACAACTGGAACGCGCCATAACGTTGGGGTAGCCATCTTGTTGTCGGTTCTTGTCGCGTGGTGCTGTCGGCTCGCGCGCGTCCTCCACCTGTGACGTAGTCCTTGTTGTTGTTGTTGTTGTTGTAACTGTGGATGTTTGCTTTTTTTGGGTCAAAATACTGTCAACATACTCTATCACAGAACACACACACACATAAAATAAAAATAAAATAGAAATAAAATAAAAGTAATAACAATGTCGAAAAAAAGTTTATTGTAAATAAAAAACGTAAATACATGAAGTTAAAAACGTGTATGACAACAATGTCACGTTATTGTTGGTGATCGAAAAAAATGCTCTAACAATGAATGAATGACTTGTTTTCAAGGTTTTGTATGAATAATTATGATACCCTCGCGCTTTTTTTCTTTTCTTTTTTACTTTAATATTATTTGTGTCCATTTATTTCACCTTTCACCTACATTTCGTTCAATGTATTTATACACCGGTTTGCATAATGTTGTATGATTCGTTCTCTTTTGTGCCCTCTAGAGGCCATCAGTGGCATCTTCAGAAGACTAGTTGCGTGTGTGTGTGTGTGTGTGTGTGTGTGTGTGTGTGTGTGTGTGTGTGTGTGTGTGTGTGTGTGTGTGTGTGTGTGTGTGTGTGTGTGTGTGTGTGTGTGCGTGTGTGTTTTGCCTCGCTATACCCTCTAGACGCCACTAGAGGACAGCGTTGCATTGTATCTATCACACACCAACAGTCAAACAGTCCCTCACATCCTTAGGCAAAACAAGACAAAATATTGTTGAGAGTTGTGTATGTATTAATCTTGTGCGCATAACAAACATTCAAGTAAAACATTAAAATATACATACAAATGAACACCCTGTTCACCACCACCACCAATGGTTCACTGGTTACATTTTAAATAGACGTGTGAACAATTTGTACTTCCTGAAATGCGGGTGAGAGATGCTTCCACTATGCTGGTCCATGTGGGCTGATAGATCTACAGAGATTGTGCGTTTTTTTGTATTAGTATTTGTTTTAATCTTTAGTATTCTTTTGCACATTCTGCTGAGTGTCGCCACTTTTCATTTCACTGGATATCCTGTGACAAGTTATTGAATCTTGAATCTTGAATGTTTTGTATGAGTGATTGATATGAAGGGATGAGGGGGGTGGTGGCAACAGATAACGTGATGTACTATCAATGCAATATGCATACAAAAGCCTGCAGAAAAAAATACTTTTGTCGTGTGTTGATTAGCGAGGAATGTATTCATAATACATTCCTGTTCATAAGACTCTACACTGAACAGGGTGTGTGTGTGTGTGTGTGTGTGTGTGTGTGTGTGTGTGTGTGTGTGTGTGTGTGTGTGTGTGTGTGTGTGTGTGTGTAAAAAGGTATGTGTGTTTTGCGTGAGTGTATATTTTTCAAAGAAGAAAGGAGACGAGAAGGATGTGTGTGTGTTGTGTGTGTGTGTGTGTGTGTGTGTTTAAAATAACAAAGGGAATAAGGTTGTGAGTGTGTGTGTGTGGTGTGTGTGTTTTTTTAAAAGAAGAAAGTGAACAAGGACATGTGTGTGTGTGTGTGTGTGTGTGTGTGTGTGTGTGGTGTCTGCGTGCCAGGGGGAGATTAGGAGAGTATGAGAGAGTGTGAGCGTGAGGTGGGCTACAGTATGTGTGTGTGTGTGTGTGTGTGATGTGTGATGCTTGTGAATCACCTCTAATGTTTTTTTCACCGTCGATATCCGCAAGCTTTCACTGGCTTCATGTCCAAACACGCTAAAGCCCCCCCCCCCCCCCACTCTATCTCTCTTGCGCTCTCTCTCTCTCTCACACACACACACACACACACACACACACACACACACACACACACACACACACACACACATACACACATACACACACTCGCACACACACACAAACAGACACACACACACAGACACACACACTCTCTCTCACACACACACTCACACACACACAGTGTAAGTGTAAATCTCATAATATGGGTCTCCAATGAGTTTTGTGTTATTCATTTGGCCACTAGGGGTCCCCCATCAGCAAGTCGGTTTGTTTTTTTACATAATATGATTCCCACGTTTTTCTGAAAGTGCTTGTAACAGTCCCCCCTATCTACTCGTAGGTCGTAAACACGTCTTTTATTTCGTGATTAATGTATTTATTTATTCAGTGATTAAAGTCTTTAAGACTATAACAATAATATAGGGTGTAGGCTGATACTAGGTCCGTTTAATAACACTATTATTATATTAATATCCTATTATTGGCCTACTAATAGAGGTAATAGTCGTTACTAAAGAGTTGTGTTTAATTGCATTAACTATGGTGTGAGTGTGTTAGAGCCATGAGGGCATCTTTCTAACAGGATGCTGACAGGTTAGG
>PIJE02000683.1:89756-97256 GCA_002895965.2 Coryphaenoides rupestris | reverse complement strand
GCCTCCTCCTCCCCCAATCAGCAGGGAGGGAGGCTGTCGGGGAAAGTGAGTGTCAATAAAGAGTTTCCTTCTGGCGGAGAGCAACACAAAGACATTCGGACGGATAAACAGCTTTGTTATCCACGTGTGGAGACATTAGCTGTCGACTCCCAACGGTGTGTGTGTGTGTGCGTGTGTGTGTGTGTATGAGAATAACTCGCAGGCTCTCGATGAACGATGTGCTAAACAACATGTGCACTCGATAGAGTGGCCATCTTGAAACGGGCTAGCTTGAATCCCCGAGCTTCACAACACTACCTGTGTGCTAGCTCACGGTCGCATTCTTGGTGAATCGTCAACATGAGGGCAGGCATTGTTCACATGCAGGCCGGGCCATGGATTGGGAATATTCAGCAGCAGGTTGGCTGTTTGTTGCTGTGTACACAGCCGCGGAATATCTGGCCATCGCAACGCACCCCGGCATTCCTTCGCATCGGAATAATCCGAACAACGTGTTTACGTGGGTCGAGTTGCGACGTTTCCGAAGATTGCGCTGTTCGGATTTAGATCAGAGGATTAGCGTGGATTCCGCACGGGGGGGTAACACACGTGTGTGCGTGTGTGTGTGCGCGTGCGTGTGTGTGTGTGTGTGTGCGCGCGCGTGCGTGTGTGTGTGTGCCCGGGATGCGGGAGTGTTCGGTAAACAGGACCCAATGGTATGAGGGGGAAGCGGTGAGGTTATATAAGAGCCTCCACTCCTCCTCCAGCACCATCACCAATGACAACAACAACAACAACAACAACATCTGCACCCCACCTCCTCCCCCCGCCTCCTCCACCCCCACCCGGCCAGACGTTTGTTCTCTGTCTTCGCTCCGCGACCCAGGGGGGGGGCTGTATCCGCTAAACCCAAACAACCGCAGCGCAACGAGGGAGATGAGACGGCGAGATTACTGCCCCCCCCCCCCCCCCCCCACACACCTAGATGTGTATAACACACACACACACACTCTCTCTCTCAGACAGAGAGGGAAATGTGTGTGTGTGTGTGTGTGTATATGTGTGTGTGTGTGTGTCAACATGCCATGTACAGCATGGCGAGGGATTGTTTACGGGTCTAGCTTGTTAAGGGAAAATATCGTCTCACAACGATTATGGGCCAGACGGCGCGATAAAGAACACGTGAACGCAAGAACAGATAGGCCACCATCATCATCATCATCATCATCCCCGTTGCTATGTTGTTTGTTTGTTTGTTGTTGTTATGCTTGTTATGCGATTCTGTGGCAGGGGTTTATTACACCGTCTGTTGGTCAGCCACAAAGCCAAGGATACATACACACACACACACACACACACACACACACAGTACCCGCTACTGGGGCGTTTAGCAGCATTAGCAGCAATTAGTCACTAGCCACAGTGGTGTGTGTGTGTGTTCTAACAGCCTCTAACAGTCTCTAACAGTCTCTAACAGTCTCTAACAGTCTCTAACAGTGTTTAACAGTCTCTAACAGACTCTAGCAGCCCCTAACAGCGTTGAAGATAAAATAAGATAAGATACAACTTTATTGATCCCTAAAGGAAATTATTGTGCCAGAGTTTGCATCGCAATTGAATAAAGAGTAGAGAAATAAACAGTAGAATGAGAAAAATTAAATTACAAATGTAGAAATTTACGAGTCTAAATGTAAAAATATTAAAATAACAGCGTCTGACAGACTCTGAAGACGCTTGCGTGTGTGTTTGAGAACGTATTCCAACAACAGACACGTGCGAAACCGCCAACATCCATATGCATGCATGCGTGCATGTTCGGGCCGATCGACATGCACCTTTGCAGGTGTGTGTATGTGTGTGTGTGTGTGTGCGCGTGTGTGTGTGTGTGTGTTTGTGCGTGCGTGTGTGCGCGTGTGTGTGCTTTAATCGTGCCGTTTCACATTACAGTAAACAGTCAAGTGCCAAGTGTTGGTCCTGCTTTCTGTACTTCCTCTCCATCGCTTTCCATACCTCCGTCCAGCTATCAATCCATCCACCCTTCCACCCCTCCTGTTTCCACTTGCCTTCATCCATTCCTTAGCCTCAATCCATCATGGAATCATCTCGTCCTCCTCTGTTCTGTTCTCTCGATCCCCTTTGCTTAAACATGATTGAAACAACACACACACACACACACACACATCTGTCTGAGCAGTTAGTCTCTGCAACCCTCTATGCGTGTGTGTGTGTGTGTGTGTGTGTGTGTGTGTGTGTGTGTGTCGTGGTGTGTGTGTGTGTGTGAGATGGAGAGAGGAAAAGAGGGAGATAGAGGGAGAAAGAGTTCTAGAAGGTTCCCTGGTCCTCCGTTACAGTGGCACAAACCGATAAAGAACGATCTTGAATGTGTCTAAGACACACCAGACACACACACACACAGACACACACACACACAACACACACACCACACACACACACACACCACACCAGACACACACACACACACACACACACACACACACACACACACACACACACACACACCACACACACACACACACACACACACACACACACACAGCACCTCATTATCCTACATGCATGGCATTCCAACTTGCAGGAATGACAGGGAGATTGTTATTGTGTCCTCTGAGGCACATATTTCCACCTTACACACGTGGGCGCACACACACACACACACACACACCACACCACACACACACACACACACACACACACGTAGACACACACACAGGAGGCCAGTTCCAGTGATGAAGCCAAACAATCAATCACTATTCAGCAATGAGAGAGAGAAAGAGAGAGAGCACACATGAGAGATAGACAGACAGAGAGAGAGACGGAGAGAGAGAAAGAAAAGAGAGACAGAGAGAGACCTAAACAGACAGAGAGAGACAGAAGAGAGAGAGACAGGATGTGGTAGACTTGACCCCCAGGGGTCAGTACCGGGGGGGCTGCTGGCCTCACATGGGAAATCTGCATCACACTGACCTCTTTGTTTCTCCTATACCTCTCTTTCTCTCTCTCTCTCTCTCTCTCTCTCTCTCTCTCTCTCTCTCTCTCTCTCTCTCTCTCTCTCTCTCTCTCTCTCTCCCCCTCTCTCTCTCCCCCTCTCTCTCTCTTTGTGTTTCCTCCACGGTGTGAGAATCTCTCAGACAACAGGTTGCTAATGACCCCCTCTCTCTCTCTCTCTCTCTCCCCTCCTCTCTCTCTGTACCCCCCCCCCCCCCCCCCCAGGTGCATGGCAGGTGTGTGTGTCGCCACAACACGGCGGGGGACCACTGCCAGCGGTGTGCACCGCTCTACAACGAGCGGCCCTGGCAGCCCGCCGATGGCCTCACTGGGGCCCCCCACGAGTGCCAGAGTGGGTCCTGATCACACACACACACACACACACACACACACACACACACACACCCAGCGGCAGCCATCTTGGTTCTGTCTGAATGCTAAACGCTGTTTTGGGGGGACGGAGGGGAGAACTGAATGCGGAATTCTGCATCGGAATGAGAATTCGGAATCGGAATTCGGAATTCTGCATCGGAATCGGAATTCTGAATCAGAATTGGAATTCGAAATCGGAATTCTGCATTCCATCACACAGAATGGAACCAAGATGGCCGGCGGGTGAATAAAGTCCCATGGGACGTCCTCAATATAGACAATATGTGCTTCCACACACACTTATTCCAATTCCAATTCCAATTCCAATTTATTTATTTCTACTTTCGGATCATCCGAGATCATTTGAAACCATCAATTCTCAATTTGAGTGGGATTTCACTACATTTCAAGTGTTTGTAATCTGTGTGTTTTCCCGCCCGCAATTTAGAGTGCAAGTGCAACGGCCACGCTCACAGCTGCCACTTTGATTGGTCAGCGTGGCGGGAGTCGGGCCAGCGGGGGGGCGGCGTGTGTGACTGTCTGCACAACACACGGGGACGCCACTGCCAGAGCTGCCGGCCGGGCTTCTACAGACACCCCCACCGGGCGCACACGGCCCCCGACTCCTGCACACGTAAGACACACGCACACGCATCAAGACACACACACACACAGACATACGTACGTAAGGTCACACACATGTAAGGACACACACATGCATGTAAAGACACACACACATAAGGACACACACATGCATGTGAGGACACACACATGCATGTAAAGACACACACACACATAAGGACACACACATGCATGTAAAGACACACACTTGTAAGGACACACACACACACACATGACGACACACACACATATGAAAGGACCCACACACATAAGGAGACACACACCACATGAAGACAAAGACACACAAAGACACATATCCACACATAAAATACCATCCTTGAAAGATTTAGTCCATTTACTACATGCATATGTTATCAAGTGTCTCTTTTGTGTTCACACAACACACAAACGATCGGGCCCACAGTGAGTCATGCTGTTACGGTCCACCATGGCACCGAGCTGCTCGCTAACGATAACGCTAACGCACGTCTGCGCGGAATTCCGATCGCACCACGACCACAAGCCAGGACCTGCTGCAGTGCACCTGGACGCACGTGTGTGTGTGTGTGTGTGTGTGTGTGTGCGTCAGGGCTTCATCTGTGGATTACATCGTGGCTCATCATCAGACAGCGACATACCTGGGTCATGACTCACACAAGATAACACACGCACATACGCACACACACACACAGCCCCCCTCACTGTCTCCGTGTTTGTCTTGTCATTCCATCTCACAGTGACTCAGACCACAAGGTAATCAACGCAGAGGTACTGAGTATCGTGTGTGTGTGTGTGTGTGTGTGTGTATGCGCGTGCGTGCGTGCGTGTGTGTGTGTGCCGTGTGTGTGTGTGTGCATGTGTGTGCCTAGACATGTTGGTCGGTGTGTCTGTTAGCAAGCACTCATATTTTTTTATTTCATTCAGAAAACTCTCCGAAACATTCCAATAACGTGCATCTTGACATTGTTAACACCTTAGACAGAGTACCTGGTTTAAAAGAATCCATTAGAATTTCAATTAATAGACCTTAAGTTGTCCATTGTTCAATGGCCACTGTATGTCAACAACTTCATCGTGGATATGCTTTCTCAAGTTAATATATAAGAAGAAACATGAAGGCATGATGGGTAATGCATGTGCGTGTGCGTGTCTGTGTGTGTGTGTATGTGTGTGTGTGACCATCCGTCTGGGCCGCTAAGTAAACAACAGATATTCTGTTGTTTATCTGCCGATTATCTGTCAGATTGACCGGTATGCTGCCGGTGTGTGTGTTGTGTGTGTGTGTGTGTGTGTGTGTGTGTGTGTGTGTGTGTGTGTGTCAGTTCACAAGTTCAGAAATGTCAGCTTTTTTAGTTTTTTGGTCAAGGCAGAGGCTGGCCACCGGCCTGTCATACACACTCCTCGCCTAGGGTTGGGTATCGTTTAGATTCTATCCGATACCGGTGCCAACCGATACTTTTTAAAACGATACCGGTGCCAGAACCGATACCTTCTTTAAAAAGAGGGCAAAAACAACACAGTGTTAATTTCGTTAACGAAATGTTTGACGAAAAATATGCCGTTAACGACCCTTTTTCCCATGACTAAGACGGTGACGTTGACGTGACGAAACGGATCTTTGAAAATAAAACTGGTGACTAAATCTATTTTTACTTTCGTTGACGGGCGAAAATGTTAGTGGTGGACGAACGGGACATTCAAAATTGAATTAAAGTTGATTAAAGTAGTTTGATTCCAAAACGCCGATAAGCGCGGCCATTAACAAAAAAAAAAAAAAAGATCGTTTCTGCAAAACGCGACATACCGGCTAAGTTTCTCTGCCATTATATTATTATATTATTATATTATTATTATTCCCTTTCTTTCCCAAAGTGTGATAAACGCCACGACAGATTTTCAGCAGACTCAGATATATCCGCTCAGGCCAATCACAGCGCGCCATTCCCGTGACTTAACTAGCCTAGTGACCAGCTGTCAAAGTCCTGTCAGAGACAACACACACACACACACACACACTACATCGTAAGAGATTTTAAGCGAAAATTATTCATTGAATGAAATAATGAATAACTTTGTTAGGGAACAGAGGAGCCGGTGGTTGTTTGTTACAGTGGGAAAAAACAAACCATCAAAAGATCATCATAGACGGGAGAATGTGAAGAAAATGCGACATTCCTTGGCGGTGGTCGCTAGACCTTATTAAAGACGCAGAAGCGCCTGGTCCTGTTCAACTTTAGTTGAATGAGCGTAGAAACACTGGACGTTTTGATCAAGATCACCAGCAATGAGCTGATCAGCGTGACTACAGTCCGTCTTCTTGGTGTGTGTGTTGCCGGCGATTTCTTACACCACACACACAACACAAAAGACGGACTGTAGTCACACTTATCAACTCATTGCTGGTGATCTTGATCAAAACGTCCAGTGTTTCTACGCTCATTCAAGTAAAGTTGAACAGGACCAGGCGCTTCTGCGTCTTATAACAGTTAATAAGGGTCCAGCGAGTGGGGGGGGGGGGGGGGGGGGGGGGGGGGGGGGGCGCGCATTGTCGGGTTTTTATCAATCAGATGAATGCATCAAATCTTCGCGCAGTATGTCGATCTATGCAATCACTAGAAGGATACCCGGTCTGAAATGCGGTGGATATTCAAATGGCATTTTAACTACTGGCTACCGAAATAATTGCGTTTTGATTCGGTACGGTTAGTACCGGTTGTACGGGAACCGGTTCCATAGTGGTACCGGTTCTCGGTACCCATCCCTACTCCTGTGTGCATGTGTGTGTGGTGTGTGCGTTGGTGTGCGTGTGTGTGTGTGTTTGTGTGCATGTGTGTGTGCATGTGTGGGGCCCAGCTGATGGCTGACAGATAAGGTCCCTCGCCGGGCTTCTCGCTGACAATGGAGGAATTTCCCTGTGTCGCAAAAATACATTTTCTTCATACCAGTGCTCAAAGAATAACACACACACACACACACACACCTGCAAATCTGCACACACACACGCACTCCCACTACATACCTCCTCATACCAGTCCTCGAAGGGGCCGAAAAATAACTGAATGTGTGTGTGTGTGTATGTGTGTGTGTGTACAGTCAAGTGTGTGTGTGTGTGCGTGTGTGTGTGCGTGTGTGTGTGCGTGGGGGGGGGGGGGGCAGATGTGTGTAGGTGCTTTTCAGCGGCCTATCAAATGGTCGCTCCGTCACGTCTCGACACATAATACGCGTAAAGTTTTTTTTATGGTCACAGAAAGCTAGCCGCCTGGCCGCAGACGCAGAGCGGCGTTAGGCGTGACGCTGTGCAAACGCTCTGTCACCATGTCGGGCCCACGCCTACGATGTGTTTGTTTTTTCATGTCGCAGAGCGTGTGTGGGAATTTGATTGATGGACGTTTAATTTTTTGAAGTCTGACTCGGAGATAACACACACAAAGAGGTGTTTTTCTGTCATAAAGTTTTGTTTACAACAACGATTTTAGGTTTTTGCTTTTACGAGAGAACACGCAAAAGAAGGCTTCCTTTACA
>PIJE02000683.1:86753-89749 GCA_002895965.2 Coryphaenoides rupestris | reverse complement strand
AAAAAAGAGAGAGACTGGCAAGCACTCATATTTTTTTATTTCATTCAGAAGACTCTCCGAAACATCCAAAACGTGCATCTTGACATTGTAAACACCTTAGACAGAGTACCTGGTTTAAAAGAATCCATTAGAATTTCAATTAATAGACCTTAAGTTGTCCATTGTTCCAATGGCCACTGTATGTCAACAACTTCATCGGGATATGCTTTCTCAAGTTAATATATAAGAAGAAACATGAGGCATGATGGGTAATGCATGTGCGTGTGCGTGTCTGTGTGTGTGTGTATGTGTGTGTGTGACCATCCGTCTGGGCCGCTAAGTAAACAACAGATATTCTGTTGTTTATCTGCCGATTATCTGTCAGATTGACCGGTATGCTGGCGGTGTGTGTGTGTGTGTGTGTGTGTGTGTGTGTGTGTGTGTGTGTGTGTGTGTGTGTGTGTTGGCAGTTCCAGTTGAAATGTCAGCTTTTTTGTTTTTTGGGTCAAGGCAAAGACTGGCCACCGGCTGTCAATACACACTCCTCGCTGACATGGGTCGCTGGTCACGCATGTGCGTGTGTGTGCGTGTGTGTGTGTGTGTGTGTGCGTGTGTGTGTGCATGTGTGGGGCCCAGCTGATGGCTGACAGATAAGGTCCCTCGCCGGGCTTCTCGCTGACAATAGAGGAATTTCCCTGTGTCGCAAAAATACATTTTCTTCATACCAGTGCTCAAAGAATAACACACACACACACACACACACCTGCAAATCTGCACACACACACGCACTCCCACTACATACCTCCTCATACCAGTCCTCGAAGGGGCCGAAAAATAACTGAATGTGTGTGTGTGTGTATGTGTGTGTGTGTGTGTGTGTGTGTGTGTTTTGTGTGTGTGTGTGTGTGTGTGTGTGTGTGGGGGTGTGGTGTCTGTTGTGTTGCGTGTGTTGTGTGCGTGGGGAGGGGGGGGGGGCAGATGTGTGTAGGTGCTTTTCAGCGGCCTATCAAATGGGTCGCTCCGTCACGTCTCGACAACATAATACGCGTAAAGTTTTTTTATGGTCACACAAAGCTAGCCGCCTGGCCGCAGACGCAGAGCGGCGTTAGGCGTGACGCTGTGCAAACGCTCTGTCACCATGTTGGGCCCACGCCTACGATGTGTTTGTTTATTCATGTCGCAGAGCGTGTGGGAATTTGATTGATGGACGTTTCATTTTTTTGAAGTCTGACTCGGTGTTTTTCTGTCATAAAGTTTTGTTTACAACAACGATTTTAGGTTTTTGCTTTTACGAGAGAACACGCAAAAGAAGGCTTCCTTTACACTCCAGTAGCCAAGGGTTGCGGTCTTTGCATGTGTGTGTGTCTGTGCACACATGTGTGTGTGTGTGTGTGTGTGTGTGTGCATACAGTCAACCGCGTGTGTTTAGTTCTCTCTTGCCAGGTGCTTTTCTGCAGCCTATCTGACGTGTGTGTGTGTGTGTGTGTGTGTGTGTGTGTGTGTGTGTGCATGCATGTGTGCGTGCGTGTGTGTGTGTGTGTGTGTGTGTGTGTGTGCAGATATGCAAACTTGTTCGGTGGCAGTGTGGAGTGGGGCGGGGGGGGGGGGGGGGGGGGGTGGGTATCATACGTTTATGGCCCGACTATGTCTGTGCATTTCTCAACAAGCCCTCCAAAGTGTTTTATGGCCGTTTCACTGCTATTGTGTGTATTGTGTAACCCCCCTCAGACCGAGGGGGGTTTCTGTATCGACTGAAGGTGCTGCTTTATCTGATCTCCTTCCTGGGAGTTATCCAGATAGAGATGGGGGGGGGGGGGGCTGTCTGACTCTGATGCCACAGATCTCTTCTTTGTTTTAGGCCTTTATCTGTCATTTTGCTTGACAGATTGGCTTTAGGGCCGACGGTAGCTCAGAAGGTAGAGCCTTTATCTTGGCGACTGGAAAGGTTTCTGTTCAATCCCCGGCTCCCCACCCCCTAACCAAACATCCCTGAGCAAGACACCCTAACCCTAACTGAGCTGGCTATTGACTTGCATGGTTTACACTGCCGTCGGTGTATGAATGTTGGTGATTACTAGATCAGTCTACCAGCCTACCCAGTGGACCGTACCGACAGTTAAACTGACCTAGTCAGCACACATTTAGGTGGGCATTCCACTTGTGATGTCACAAGACGGTCGTCACATGGCAATTCGTTAAACGCCGCAATGGCTAATCACACTCACACCTGGTGCATAATATGTCCCCTTTAAAGGATCCTCAAGTGCGATGGACAAGGAAAAGAAACACGGACCTAAAGTGACCTAAAGCCTTCCCTTGGCCCCCCCCTCTGGCCTTGCCTAAAGCCTTCCCTCCCGCAGTAAACATCCATTGGCGTCGTGCGACTAGCTTGTTTAATGGCACAACCTGGTCACAAGAGTTCACGGATCCGGGTGGAGCAGCGCGGTTCAGACTTTAAGCGAATAACAAAAACAGAGATGAGCGAGGCGGGCTGGTTATAACCGCCAATCAGTCAGCAGATTAGATCTGAGTTATGCTTTTGTTTTTTTTATTGTCAGTGAACCACCGTGTAATCAAATCTGGGTCATAAAGGCAAGTTGGCGTTCGCTGTTGTGTGTGTGGTGTTGTTGTTTCAGCTGCGGGTAATATGGAGGGGGGGGGGGGGTGGTTATCAAGGACTTTGTGGCCGTGAAGTAAACTGGTTGCTCGTAAAAACCATAAAGGGGGTGGGGGGGGGTAGCTAAAGAGGCCAAATCGCACCTCTGTGTTCCTGCACATGTGGAAAATATCAAGATCTACTCTCAGAGACAGCGAGAGAGCTTAGCGACTTGTCATCCCTTCTCTGCTGAGGTTTCCCTTTCGAGTAATTGGTGTCGTGTCATCGTATAGTTTAATTTTGTTTCGTGTTCCGGCAGCAAGACGCGAAAATAATAATACTGTTTAGCACACTGCGGCGAGCGCACGGAGTAGCACGAAACATTCAACGAACAAGCCTCATTATGTCAGTCCCACCCGCT
>PIJE02000683.1:61753-79253 GCA_002895965.2 Coryphaenoides rupestris | reverse complement strand
TCTGATGAACATCACAACGCTGCAACATGGGACAGGTGAAGGCTTGACTTCTGCGCAATATGATGAAATCTTTTGAAGTCTTTTTGGGGTATTTTGGCACACATACAAACACACTGTCTTGTTTGAAGTATCGTAGGTCTATAGTTCTAGTTCTGCTATTAGCTACTTCATTCAGGAGTGTTTAAACTATTGGATTTGCATCGGATATACAGTATAAGAAGTGTGTGTGTGTGTATGTGTGTGTGTGCGTCCTTACGCGTGTGTATGTATGCGTCAGTGTGTGTGTGTGTCCATGTGTGTGTGTCCATGTGTGTGCGTCTGTGTGTGTGTGTGTGTGTGTGTGTGTCTGTGTGTGTGCCAGTGCGTGTGCGTCCATGTGTGTGCGTGCACGTGGAGAGTGTATTCACACCTGGGGGTCTCCTCCCCCTGTCTGGCCCCCTCTCCTCCTCCTAGCCCCTCCCCCC
Source organism: Coryphaenoides rupestris (assembly GCA_002895965.2). Lineage (NCBI taxonomy): Eukaryota > Metazoa > Chordata > Actinopteri > Gadiformes > Macrouridae > Coryphaenoides > Coryphaenoides rupestris. The sequence continues at coordinate 78,789 of PIJE02000683.1, read as the reverse complement.
CCCCCTCTGGCCACCCCCCTCTCCTCCTCCTACCACCCCCCCCAGGTTCAGTCGACCATCAACCGGCCTGCCTCTCCTTATCTGACGCCAGACATCTAGTTATAGCATCCGTCACCAGGCCAGCTGAAAGCTACGACACACACACACACACACACACACGCTCCTATCTATCTCATCCATCTTTCTCTCTCTCTCTCTCTCTCTCTCTCTCTCTCTCTCCTTCACTTGGTTCATGCCCATAGGGTCTCGAGAGACAATAGCTGATGTACAGTACATGTATCATATCATAACAAGAGCAGAGGCATGTCATAACTCTACGGTCTATGTATGCACACTCGTGTAAACAAACATTTGCCCCCGGTGTGGGATACAAACTGAACTTGGCTCTATCTTGATTTTGTGAGTTTTCGTTACAGTCCTGTCTCATAGTTTATGGATGTATACATATCCCCTGTGTATAACCCACCCCCCCCTAACCCCGCACTAACTTGCGTGTTTGTATGTCTTGGCATTATTAATAGGACTTAGCATCGTTTACCATCTTGTATGTTCTTAGATGTTGATAATGCGCTCAGAATGGCACGTCTGCTCTTATCCCAGCTATTATGTAGGCTACCTAGCAATTATGAAACTCGTTCTATTAACCTCGCAACTAACGCTTGAAACCAGCTCTATTCTTATCTTTGTGAACCACTGGGATATATTGCTGTCTCTCTTCCGACAAATGTGTCTGCCAAAAGCCCTGGGTTACTGGGCTAGAGAGTACTCGCTCATTCATGGATTGTAGTCCCTTGAAAGGGCATCGAAGGATGAAAGATGTGTCCGAATGAGATTCTTCACACTCGTGTTCACTCACTGGTGCTCGTGCACGGTGGGTCTCGTGCCTCACACACTCGTTACAGTTAAGCCTACCTGACATGCCGGTCACACACACACACACACACACACACACACACACACACACACACACACACACACAGATGCACACGCACTCACACACACACACACACACACACAGATGCACACGCACACACACAGACACACACACACACACAGCCCAGACTTCAAAGGAAGCTCTTTAGCACTGGACTGGACTGAAATGCTCCTGACATGACCACGCCCCCCCCCCCCACACACACACACACACACACACACACACCTCTATATAGCCTATAGGTTTTACCTATACGTTACATTAGCGCATGCATACCCATAGGTATGCTGTGCGCACAGACAGATGTCTCACTCATGCTTGCGTGCAATTAACCCAGAGGAATGAATGTCGTGCACACACTCGAGGACACAGCCATGCGTGTGCAGGTGCCTCGTTTGGTTTTAACACACACATGCATGTTGTATGTATGCAGCCCCCCCCACCACCGCCACCACCGCTACTTACATACGAAGGCCGCACTGCACACACGTTTGTCATCGGAGCATAATTGATCCGGTGAGTGAGTGAGTGAGTGAGTAAGTGAGCGAGTGAGTGACTGCTTAATTACAGAGACGGCCGAGGCAGGTTTCATAACGACCCAAGAAGGGGGGGGGGGGGGGGGGGGGGGCGATGATGTAAGGACGTGAGTATTTCAAACACGCAGAAAAAAAAGAGCTTTAGTGCAATTTCAGAGGAATTTCTCTATGCCCACAGCAGCAGTCGTGGTGTTTCACTGTAGAAGGCCCGATCTAGTTGATTTAGTCGACACACTCAGGTTGGAACTTGTCAAATGTTTAAGGAACCGCGGAACGCTTCGGCGCTATGGAGAAAGAAGGAGAGAAAAAGGAGAGAAAAAGGAGAAAAAGGGAGCAATATCTCGCAGACAGATTGTGCCTGGAGTCATAGAAGCTGCCCAGACAGAGAGCGCAGGTGACCTACATATGACAGTTACAACCCCCCACCCAAACCCACCCACTCTTCTGAGATAATATATCAGTTATCTCACCTCTAATGCATCTCACAAAACCAGCAGTAATTTATTGTAAAAAATATATATATCTGAAAGGATTGGGGTTTTGTTAGCAGACTTGTTCTAATTGAGGACAGAGTTGGATGGAGTTGTGGGTCAATGATATTTGATTCTCCGTACATCATATTTCTGTCTCTATATTGGACATGCATCAAAATGTAATCTAAGATAAGATAAGCTCGACCTTTAATCCCGAAGGAAATTCTTGTGCCAGGTTGCATAGCAATAGAATAAAACAATAGAGAAATAAACAGTAGAATAATAAAAATAAAATAACTGATTTACAAATTTACAGCAAGTCTAACTTCTAGTAGAAGTATACAAATATAGGTAAGATAAGATATTCAGTCAGCAAAAACAATTTGGCAATAATTGAAGTGTAATAGGGTAATAATAATAATGGTTAGAGGAAGTATTGCACATGATATAAAGAATATTAAGAATATTATAGCACATAATGATGAAAGGTAATGTAGCATGGTCATACTGCAAGGATAATATTGAGAAGAAGTATTGCACATGACATTAAGAATATTGCACATGATGATGAGAGAAGATGAGAGGTAATATTGCAAGGTAATATTTAGAGGTAACATATTAATATTGATATTAATAATATAGCACATGATATTGAGAGTATTGCACATGATGTAGATGTATAATATTTCTGTCTCTATATTGGACATACATCAAAATGCAATGTAGCTCCTGTATATACATGTATATATATATAAAGCTCAGGATAGCAGATGAATGGTGCTCTGTCATAAACTTGCCCTGCACTGAGTCGCCGCTCCGCTTGGGGGCGCCCTGCTGTAACCCGAGGACCTCCTGCTGCTGCTGCTGCTGCTGCTCTTCCGCGCTCAGGGTTAAAGTTCACGAGGTCACTTCCGGTTTGGCGGCAAAGCGTGTTGCTGTTGTTTGTGTCGACGGGCCAACAAATCGTCATTAATACGCACAGAACCGGCCTGAATATTTTATAAACGTCATGGTGAGTATGTGTTCGTGAGTTGTTCGGCACTAAGCACGTCGTCGTTTCGTCGCTGTGATTTTTTTTGGGGCGTTTTATGCTAGCCGAGGAGCTAATGCTAACGTTAGCAGCTAGCGTCCATTCATTTACTAGGAGTACAAGTTAGCTTAATATTCAACATTCATGACATAAGAAGCTCTTCTAAAAGACAATAAAAACACTGACAGCGTTTGAGTGGATGACGTCAAAGCAACTGTGCAACATAGTGTAGCACAAGACTGATTTCTGAACTGTTTTGTAAAATGTTTTAAATTCAAAAATTGCATTTTCACTTGAAATTTGTATGCATTTTGTCTTTTGTGTGTGTAAATATATTTCTTTCACGCCTTCTGGCACATGAGCAAATCTAGTCTGATGTTGGGTTCATCTTCTCTCATCATCATGTGCAATGCCCTTAATGTGCAATACTACTTCTCAGTATTATCCTTGCAATATCACCATGCTACATTATGTGCAATATTCTTAATATTCTTTATATCATGTGCAATACTTCCTCTTACCATTATTATTATTATCACCCTTTTATTACACTTCAATTATTGCCAAATTGTTTTTGCTGACTAAATGTCTTATCTTACCTATATTTTTTATACTTCACCTATATTTTTATACTTCTCCTAGGAGTTAGACTTACTGTACATTTCTAAATCTGTTATTTTATTTGTAGTATGCTACTTTTTATTTCTCGTTTTATTCTATTGCTATGCAACCTGGCACAAGATTTTCCTTCAGGATCTATAAAGTTCTATCTTATCTTAATGTCACCTACTTTCTGTCCCGCACAGAGTTTACCTCTCAACCCCAAGCCCTTCCTTAACGGACTGACCGGCAAACCGGTGATGGTGAAGCTGAAGTGGGGGATGGAGTACAAGGGGTACCTGGTGTCGGTGGACGGCTACATGAACATGCAGGTGAGCGGATACCTGTCTGTCTCTGTGGCAATTAATCGAAATATTATCAAAATCACAATATGGCTAACTTAAATATCCAAAATCGCAAGAACTGCAATTTTGTGATCAGGGAAAATTGTGTAGGTCCTACATGTACATGGAAATGACAATTAATGACATTTGTGCTAGCTGTGTTCATACTTATATGTATGTGTATATTGTATGTACATTGTATGGTTTTTATTTCTGTATGACTATTATTTATTCATGACTGCTGTCTGTGAGACAAATTGCCCCTCGGGAAGATTTCTACTACGACTACTACTACATTTATAGAACCATTATAGGTAAAGTACTGTCGTGTTGCAGTCAGAGATTCTCTGGCTGGCCTCCACATTTTGCCGGTGCCTTGCACCGAGTCCCTCGCTGCACTAGACGGTGCTCTAACATCACCCGAGGACCTTGTGTATTGGGTTAAAGAAGGAAGAATACCTAACTGTGTCGAAGAGCTACAAAACATGTTTGTTTGGTACAGACCCCAACAGATGTTACATTCCATGAAAGTGAAAAATGTGATTTAACACAATAGCTGTCAGTATTCTGACATGTTATGTGTGTGTCCACTCAACAGTTGGCCAACACAGAGGAGTACGTGGACGGAGCCTTGGCCGGTCACCTTGGGGAGGTCCTCATCAGGTATGGACGGTGCTTACTAGATGCACAGGGAGGTCTTCTAGATTAGGATCCCCTTGCCGTCACAAGATTCGAGAAGTTTATTCGTCGTGTGTAGTGAAATGAAGTGGCGATGCCGAGTGGAATGTGCAACAGAAAGATACAAATATCACAAAATTTAATCGGAGGGATCAAAATGTCCACACTATTTACATTATTGACAGCAAAAACGGTAGCTTTTTTCACAAGATGGAAGAGGTTTGCATATGGTGTGTATATATATATACACACGTCTTGTATTGGTCAGTCAATTAGAAATGTACCTCTTGGTTGGACTCCTAACTGTTAGCTAGGTACTCGACCAGAAGTATCGACCACTTGACCGCAATATCATTGAGACGTTAAAAGTTTTGTTTATCCCCTATTTATGCTACTTTATAAAGTAGTATTTATGCTACTTTATAAAGTAGCATAAATGAGTTCCCGTGTGGAAGGATGTGTTGTAAAGCCAGGGGTCTCCCGTCCCTCAGGTGTAACAACGTGCTGTACATCCGAGGCGTGGAAGAGGAGGAGGAAGATGGAGAGATGAGAGAATGATGGAGAGATGGTGCGGAGGAGGAGGAGCCTGTGGGCCGACCGGTCTTCTGTACGGAGTGCTTGTACCTGAGTTGAAATATTCCCCCTTTTTTGTGTTTTTCACCATGTGAAAAAAAAACAACTTTTGGACTCATTTTGTTTCACGTTTTGAAAAGAAGATTGATTTTTTTTTTTACTGTATGCGAGACCGATATTTGTGAAATTGTAATAAAAAAACTATAAAAACTGTAAAATGTGTCTTGTTCTTGTCCATGGGGTCGTCTACTACTGTATCCACCCACAGGAGAGCAAGCCCTAGCCTCTGTGCTAACTTCAGCTAATGGAAATACCCCCCAACCCCCTTGTTTGAACTTTGAACTCCTGTAGTCAAATATTTGCTTTTCCACAAAACCGCTATGTTCATTGTCTGCAGCGTTGAGGCAACAGCAGTTGTTGGTAGCAGATCCTCTTTGGCTACTTTAAAGTTTTAAATTCCCAGCGAAAATGGCCACCAAACACAGACTGTTGGTGAAGAACGCGAGCCAAGTGGTGGTCGTGTGCAGCCAGGGAGAGAAGTACCTGACCAAGAATGCCATGCAGAACCTCAGCCTGGTGGAGAACGGGAGCGTGGTGGTCGGCTGGTGAGCAATAAATAAATAAAGTAATAAATGATGAGAGAAGCCACAGTTTTCAACTCTTGATTGTTCAATGTACATGGGCTTCAAAATGTTTACTGTAAATTACGTTTTTTAATTGCTGTAAATGACATGTTTGACTTGAGCTGGTACTAAGGTGTGTGTGTGTGTGTGTGTCCAGTGACGGGCTGATTATCGCAGTGGGGCCCTCAGACGCCATCCAAGCCCAATATCCAGAGGATCTGTTTGAAAAGGTCATCGACGCTACAGGCATGTGCGTCATACCTGGTGAGTGGCACACTAAGAAAAAGGAGATTATGCACACAGTTAATTAGTTGTCGGTTAACAACTAACTGCATTACAGACCACCAGAATCACAGGCACCATTTTGAGTGTGTTCTTTGTGTTTCAGGGTTGGTGGACGCGCACACACATCCCGTGTGGGCTGGCGACCGTGTGCATGAGTTTGCCATGAAGGTAACTTACTATATTACTTAATACCCTGTTCAAAAATGTCTTCAATAGCTTTTTAACTTGTACATGGAGGAGCTGCGATCCAGAGCTCTGAATGCACTTAGACCTCCAGCAGGCTGCAGTTCACTTACCGGCCACAGGGGGTCAGTAATGAGAAGGAATTCGTGATTCTATATACAGTAGTAGTACCTTTTAAATCATACCTACAAATCCTGAAGCATTTGTTTACAACAGTCTTTCTCAAATAGGCGTACGTGCACCCTTAGGGGTACTCGGGAATATAAATAACTTGTTTTTATACGGGTTATTATGAACAATTGTAAAACAAATCCATCTTAAGAAAATGAATGACTGGTGAATACAATTGAGTAAATCTGAATACTAACATTAACAGTAACTATTCAAGTGAATCTTTCCAATAAGAGCACATCACTTTAACTTTAAAGGGGTACTTGGCTGGAAAAATATCTACCTGTCTAACATTAGTAAAGAATAGTTAGAGAACAACTGGTAAACGAGTTCTGCTTTTGTGTGTCTATATACAGTATATATCTATATCTCTCTGTAGCTGGCGGGAGCCTCCTACATGGACGTGCACGCGGCCGGTGGCGGCATCCACTTCACGGTGGAGCGCACGCGGGCGGCGCCGGCGTCCGCCCTGCTGGCCTCGCTGATGGCGCGGCTGCGACGCATGCTGCGGGCGGGCACCACACTGGCAGAGTGCAAGAGTGGCTACGGCCTGGAGCTCCATGCCGAGCTCAAGATGCTGGAGGCCATCGAGGCGGCCAGGCGGGAGCAGCCCGTGGGCATCTCGGCCACGTACTGCGGAGCCCACGCCGTGCCCAGGTACACCCCCCCCCCCCCCCAACCGCTAGGTCGTCACATGATGGGGGGGTCAAAGGGCAAGCAAGTGATTAACAAGCACCAGACTCATCACACAGGAACAAGACTGTCTGCCATTGATGTAGAGTTCATTATGATTTAGAATTAGTTGGCATCATGTGCCGTCCCGGGCGGCTGTCTGCCAGAGATTTTATTCTTCTCTTGTTTATTTTATTGCTATGCTTATGTTGTTGGTATTTTGAGCGACCTCTGGCACAAGAATTTCCTTCGGGATGAATAGTTTTATTTTAATTCAACACAGAATAACAAGACTATCTGGCATTGTTGTAGAATTCAACACAGAATAACTATACCATCTGGTATTGATGTCGGCCTGGAATCAATCATTGATTTATTACATTCTTGCTCCCAGTACAAAACTGGATTCAAGCAGAATTTACACACAATAAAATGGCGCAAGACAGAGGTAGTATACAGTAAGAAAATGGCGTCCATTTAGTTTGGTTAGTTTATTTTGTGCACAATTTATGACCTATGACACCTCGGGGCAGTGACAGTGGGCAGGGTTAATATTCTCCTCAAAACCACTTGTTAACATTCACCTTCCCCCTTTGTGCCTCCTCCTCGTCGTCCTCCCCCCCCCAGGGGCAAGACGATGGAGGAGGCCACGGAGGACGTTGTGCGGGTGCAGCTCCCCGCGCTGCGGCGGTGCGTGGCGGCGGGCGACCTGCGCGTCGACAACATTGACGTGTTCTGCGAGCGCGGCGTCTTCGACCTGGAGGCGACGCGCGCCATCCTACGGGCGGGCAGGGACATGGGCCTGCACATCAACTTCCACGGCGACGAACTGCATCCCATGAACGCCGCGCAGGTAACGGGGGCACACACTCACTCACACACACCAGTTCCAAGGATGATCTCTATCTCACTTATTTTTGCTCGCTTCCACGCCAGTTGGGGGCGGAGCTCGGTGCCCTGGCCGTCAGTCACCTGGAGGAGGTGACGGACGAGGGCATCGCCGCCATGGCAACCGCCAAAACGGCTGCAGTCCTGCTGCCCACGACGGCCTACATCCTGAGGTACAGACACTCTCTCTCTCTGACTCTCGATCTCTCTCGATCTGTCTCTGTGTCTTGCTCTCTGTCTCTGTCTCTCGATCTCTGTCTCGCTCTCTGTCTCCCCTCTCTCTGTCCTTCCTAACTCTCTCTCGGTCTTTGTCTCTCTCTGTCGGTCTCTCTGTCTCCCTCTCTCTGTAGGCTCCCCCAGCCGCGGGCCAGAGACATGCTGGACGCGGGCGTGATCGTGGCGCTGGGCAGCGACTTCAACCCCAACGCCTACTGCTGCTCCATGGTGAGTGGGTTCTCTGGACCTCTCACTGTACTGTACCTTCCTGTCCTGTACAGTAGTTTGTCTCATGGTCCGTGTGTCTCCCCCCTCCAGCCCCTGGTCATGCACCTGGCCTGCGTCAACATGCGGCTGTCCATGCCCGAGGCCCTCACCGCCGCCACCATCAACGCCGCGTACGCGCTGGGCCGCTCCGACACCCACGGCTCCCTGGAGGCGGGGAAGCAAGGAGACCTGGCGCTCCTCAACTGCACGCGGTGAGAGAGGTCGCAGTTGTATTGCTCTTTTTGCCGGCCTCTAGTGGACACTAAGGAGACGTATTGTTGCAATTCCCCATTGGTCGTTAGGCGTCAACTACGTCAGACCTCGTTACTCTGTCAATGTTAAACCAGACATTTAACAAATCATCACATTTTGATCTTTATTTGATCGTTTTCCCACATACTGTATTTATGTCACGTGATCAGGCCATTCCATTCTTGGGGAAGAGACGGGGGGTATTTTAATGTGTTCTTGAAATGCGTACCGGTTATGTTAACCTTAAACAATTTGACCTTGTTAAAATGGTTTATATATACCAACACCATTCATAGTTTTGAACTTTGTATAACATATTTTCATAACATAAAATGTTAACATATTTTACTTGCCCCATTTCCTAGTTGCTTTTGTAGCCTGACTTACGCCTCTCACTTATCCTTAAACGGCCGCTCCTACATGATGTGAATAGTATGTTTGTTTGTTGTTGTTTACCCCAGGTGGGAGCACCTGATCTACCAGCTCGGAGGTCACCAGGAGGTCATCCGCTACGTGGTCATCAAGGGTCGTGTCGTCCATGACAACCACGACACCCTGGACCTCTAGACCACAACAACACGACAGGTTCCTGCTTCTTTCCTCCTTCTCACTTAAAGGACCCCTATTACTATTTTTATGGGGTGGATACGGCGTGATCTTTACTCTTTTCTTGTAATTGGGCCATTAGAACAAGAAAGGATAAGTTCATCAAGTCGTACCCACTAACAAAATACTTATCAGGTCTCTGATAAGAACCACTATGTGGTCAGAGTAACCGACTCCTGAGTTACACTATATAAGGTATAACGATTGATTGTGTGATTATTGAATAATCAAATGAGGGAGTGTGGTGGAAAAATACCATATTGGTCATTTACAGGCAACTTGCCCTCATCTGCATATCATTGAGGGGACCCCTGCTGTGAACAGTCACTGGCATATTCTTAATTCTTAATGTCATGTCCAATAATATTTCACTTCTTTATGCCAAATTGTTTTCGCCGTCGGAATATCTTATCTTGCCCACATATTTGTATATTTAACTAACTTGCATATACGTTAGTTACTGTACTGTATCGCTATGCAACCTGGCACAAGAATTTCCTTCGGGATTAATAAAGTTCTATTCTATTCTTTCCCCACCAGGCTTCAAGTTCGCTCCATTTTAAAGAGCCCCTATTTCACCATCGCCAAAATGATCATGTGACATCTCAAGAGGTAGATAATTGGTCACATGACAATTTTGGCAAAATGGAGCTGTGTGGCGGTCTACTTCCCGTCACATTTGATTGGTTTATCAGAGATGACTGTTTGACCTTATCTTCTGCTAATCGTCGGCGATGAATGAAACACACCGCCCTGCTTATGATGGGAGGATCCACCCCCCCAGATGATCTGTCCAGTATCTGGGTGGCCCACTTGTGATGTCATAAGCCGGAGGTTTTGAAACTGCTTGGAATGGCTGAAATAGGAGGTTGACCTTATACTGTGTTCAATAAAAACCAAGAGGCGAATGTCTGAAAGGTATGTGACACTTTTATTCACAACTTGTTTAAATAGAATATAAACACCGCTTACACGGTGATATGATGCTTGCTACTAAACGACAACACTAGCTCATAACGGTACGCATGTTAGTCTACAAACGAGGATTGCATGATTAAAAAAATAGTAATAATTTCAGTCGTGGCATGCCATGCACTAATGTCAGCATATTTACTCGTAACATTAAAAAGGTAACGGTTTACAAAAGACTTATCTAAAAAAATTGTTTTAAAAGGAAGGGAGCCCGTTAAGCTTCGTATTTCTTCCCGGCCCGGTGGATCTGTTGGTATAGCGTCATGGAGAACGCCATGCCAAGGAGCTGGAGGGCACGAAAAAAAAAAAAAATCACCAAACTGTCCATACCTTCTTAAACATCAAATTCAAGGATCCAACACAGCATCGTTTGGGACACGAATCACGGTTAATTCATGTTATAGCAGAAAGAATGATTATTTCTGTAGCTAAGATCCCGGTAAACCACAGTCTCGAGGCTTATTGCTTAAATATACAAGTTTAGCTCGTAGCATCTCAGCTTCCCAGGATATAGGAGTCTGACTATTAACTGGAAAACTACTTCCAAAATCCTAGGTTACTTAATGAAACTATTAGATTTTATTTTATTTTTTTGCATGGAATCATAAATGTTACATTTGTACAATAATTTCACATTTATTCAAACCAATTTACAACGCACAAGTTAATGTTTACAAGACACAAGTTGAATCCTATTAGTATTAATAATAAGACAAATGTCTCCATGAGCCACCAACCCGGCGTGTTGTTAGAGAGGTAGAACTCACCTGGATGACCAGCACACACATGGCGATGGTTCCGATCAGGTGTTTGTTGTCGTCAAGCCACTCCTCTACTTTGTCATAGCAACCCTGGGGAGCACAAGGGGGCGTGGCCACGGTGAGTAGGACAGAGGAGGAAGTGGTATCCAACACCCTTTTTGAAAGACGCACACAAAAACACGTGCACGCGTACGTACCCGTGTCCAGAAGGTGCTGGAGGCGTTGCGTCCGCAGCCCGGGTGGAGGTCCTGACAGCAGCGATCTGGCACCACCTTCTCCTGCAGGGCGGCGTGCCAGTCCGTGTGGCTCTCCACCCCACAGCACCGCCACTGGAGAGCACACGTTACACTGTGTGTGTGTGTGTGTGTGTGTGTGTGTGTGTGTGTGTGTGTGTGTGTGTGTGTGTGTGTGTGTGTGTGTGTGTGTGTGTGTGTCTGTCCCTACCTCGCTCTGGATGGTGTTCCAGGCGTTCTGGAGGCCCGCGTTGTTCTCAGTGGCGTACAGAACCAACCCGTCCTTCAGGTCCCGCCGAGCGTTCTCCCTCACCTGCACCACCGAAGAAGAACCAGCGTCATGCCAAAAGCGTCAAGCGCCCTCAATGTAAATCAAACGCAGAAGCATGTACACGGAGCATACATTGCTTCAGTGTGTTTAATTGTGAGTTATGTTGATTTATGTGTCGATGTTGTCCTGTGCTTAATTGTGTGTTTTTATGTGACCCGTGTGTCTTTTACTGTTGCTGCACAACCGCAATTAATCAACATCTATTATTAATAATATTAATAATTAATAAACTATTATAATTCTATTATATTCCTATAATATAAATACTATACCTTTTTTAATAAGACGACATACAACATATTTTTGATCAGTTATTAAAAGGCACTATATGCAGGAATCATGAATTCCTTCTCATTACTGCCCACTGTGGCCGGTAAGTGAAGGGCAGGCTGCTGGAGCTCCAAGTGCAGTCAGGAGCTTTACTGTATATCAGGTGATTCAAGCGACCCACCTTGTCCGTGTACACAAAGAAGAGGATGAGGAGGATGAGCTCGGCCAGCAGGATGACCAGCAGGACGATGAAGAACTGCAGACACACAGATGTTCACTGCTTTATCGACAAGACAGTTAAACACACAAGACACGCGCACAGATGCGCAATGTTTTTCATTCCGCAAACAAATAGAAGCTTGTCGGATTGGAAAGAAAATACGTAAATGATTGAAAGAATGAAAACAAAATTCAATGTCAATGTTTGATCAGGTTTACTTGGTTACTCAAAGTTTAGAATCAAAATAAAAAAATACTATTTGTGCAAAAGTACTGCAAATCGGGTCTATGCCTAACACTACGAGTCGCATAAACTATTCAATGTAAAAATTTGAATTTTAAGCCTCCCACCGGCTTCCATGAGCAACAAATAAACCGTTTGTACGTACGCTCAACAGCAGACATTTGTTCTCCTTGATGGCGCCCAGGCAGCCCAGGAACCCCGTCACCATGACGATGGTGCCCAGGGTGATGACCAGGTTGGCGGCGGACAGCGAGGGGAAGGCGGGCGACAGCGTGGCAAAGCTGCCCTGCGACACGGACAGCCACACGCCCACGCCCAGGAGCCCACAGCCGCCCAGCTGTGAGGGGGCGATGCAGAGAGATACCACGTCATTAGTCACACCCCCATGTGACATCACAAGTGGGCGGTATGCTGTATAGATCAGCCTACCAGCCTACCCCAGTGGACTGTACTGTACTGTACTGTAGCAACTGGCAGGCTGATCTATCCACCGTACCTCTGGGTGGACACTCCCACTTGTGATCACGTGGGGGACATATCATCCAGCAGGTGTGCAGCCCCAGGTGAGGCTGCTCGAACCAGCCACCAAACACACACACACCCACACACACACACAAACTCCATAATCTCCATATAGTTCAATGTAAAGACCCTCAGGCTGCCTAGGAGGGTGTTCTGGACTCATACAAATATTGTGATGTTAATTGATGTCGTCCAATCACATGATTATTCCACATCTTCCAGTGTTTTCTTCACGCGTTATGTGATGAAGGTATATATACAGCGTCCCGTCCTCCTCACCCAGAAGAGCAGGTTGAAGAGGAAGAGCATGTACTTGACGCAGCAGATGCACCCGCGGGCCATGGCGGGTCACTTGGCAGCTTCTGCGAAATAAAAGTAGTGGGGGCTCTTACTTTGAAATGTGCTGATCGTGATCCCTCCGATTCAAGGACTTTTACTTTGAAATTATGACAACGAGCATGATTTGTGTTTTGGTGCCACGGATAAACAACAGTATAATAATTTACAATACAACATGGAGGAGGTTCAATACATTAGATAAATATGATCTGACATAAGTTTATAGCCCACATGGAAAAATTCAAAAGACAAATACAAGAAAAAAAAAGTACTAAAATGTAGCTACTTACCACTTAAAAAAATTAATAAATCGACTTGATCAGGGCGTGTACCTGCAACACAAATGTAACGTAGTTGTAGTCATTAATTAATTAATTAAGCTCGATTCATTTCTATTAGTCATCAAAGTCTGCGGTCGGCTTTGAAACTTCAACGCACTTTCACAAATCAACACGTAGACACAAAAGTGAAGAAGCAGACACCGCACGACGCAACTCGTGAATACGTGAGCGTGTGTGTGTGTGTGTGTGTGTGTGTGGGGGTCGAGACGAGACGTACGAAGCAGCTCCGCGTCGTGTTGTAGAACACAGCGACGCTCTCACCGTGAGGCTCAGATCATGATGCTGCTGCTGCTGCTGGTCTGACGGACATCAGCTTCACAACTAACGCTGAGATACGAGACAGCGGTAGGATGTCTGGATGTATGTATGTAAACTGTGTGTATGTAAACTATGTGTATGTAAACTGTGTGTATATAAACTGTGTGTATGTAAACTATGTGTATACTAACTAAACTTTGGCGCTTCGTCGACGGCAGCTCCAGGGAAGCTTTTAATTTCTTTGGGAAAAGCGGAAATTGCGTGATTTGGGGGCGTGGCCTCCAGTGGGGGTCATCTGAATGTAAAAAAAAAAACGACAAAAATAATAAAAAAATAAATATATATATATAATATATACAAAATAACATGCACCTAACAGTGTAACATGCTACACCATTACATGTTAAATAATAACATGTTACATAATAACATGTTACAACATAAACATGCATCTAACATGTTACAGTTTCACGTGTTACACCACAAGCATGCTACAACATAACATGTGCTGCAACATGCTACAGCATAGCATGTTGCAGCATAAAACGTTACCGCGTAACAAGTTACGACACACGTTACAGCAAGAGATGATGGCTGATTTGAGGTCGACAAACTGTGTTGAGTCCAGACCGTTGTGGCGCAAACGGAAGCGCGTCTGACTCCGGATCAGAAGGGTTGCGTGTTCAAATGACGTCGGGGTCAGGTCGCTTCTTGTCCTCGTTCCTCCAGTCCGGCCTTCTCAATTGTGTAAGATGTTACACGCCACCGTAGACCGGCAGTGTGGCGGCACAGCGGAGACATCTGTCGCTTATCAGCTCTGAGGTCTTGTGTTCAAGTCACGAGGGAAAACTTTTGTCCTTTTCCAACTTAACGTAAGTGTGATGTCAAATGCCACCTCCGACCACGTCATAGTGTTGTGTCTCGGGGGCACAGCGGATAGTTCTTGGTTGTCAATTCTGCGGTCGTGCGTTCAAGTTCTGCTTGTAGCATGACCGAGTGGATGGAAGGCCAGAACTCTCCCCATCTGCCGTGAGACACTATGAAGTGGTACTTTTTAGCCATGAAAATTCACCATGTGAATTCAATGCAAATATCTTCTTTCTAAGTCCTGTTATTTGTATTGTCCTGATGGTGCAGTGGAGAGAGTATGTTATCGGCTCTGAGGTCATGTTTTCAAGTCACGATGGAAATCTGTAGTCCTTTTCCAACTTAACAATGCAGCATAAGTGTAATGCAGGTGGACGCCAGCAGAACCCCCCCATCCCCCCCTCAGAGAGGCTGGGGGGGGGGGGGGGGGGGTGTTACACCTAAAGGGCTCTTGCGACTTTTTTTTAAAGCATGAATCATTAAAGTGACTTGACTTTCTTAAAGTAGTTGGTTTCTTTCTCCCCCCCACCCCAAATGTATCCCTGTTAATTTCTCCCCCCTCCCCTCCCAGGATAAAGTTGTTGGGGTCGGTAAAGGGGAGGGGGAGAAACCAACTACTTAAAGAAAGTCTAGTCAAGTCACTTTAATGATGCAGCGTAAATGCATTGTCAAATGCCACCTCCGACCACTCCACAGGGCGGTGGCGCAGTGGAGTGAGCTCTTGGTTGACTGCTCTGAGGTCATGTGTTCAAGTCACGATGGAAATCGGTAGTCTCTTAACAATGCAGCGTAAATGCAATGTCAAATGCCATCTGTCTCGGTTGGCAGAGCGGAGAGAGTTCTTGTCTTCAGTCCTGGGGTCAAATCCTGTCGGTCACGCTCCAAGCAGGACTTAACCGCAGAGGAAGGAAGGAAGGGTTGGGGGCGAAGGAAGGATTTTTATCTTACAATAGAATTATGACTCGATAACAGATGACGTTTCTTTTTAAAAATCACTTTATTTTCAGTCATTAAAATGAATAGGCCCATAGAAACACATGGGAAACATAGCAGGCTTAACTTAAGTCTCCCAGCATAATAACCGAACACAGACAGCAACCATGACATGAAGACGTGGGTCTGCGCTGAAAAGAGAGGCAGCTATAAACAGAACTGGCAACGCACTCCGTGAACTTCTTATCAAGCCACACACACACAAAGCATCCCAAAAATTCAAGTGAATCATCAATAAACATGACTGATTTCAACACGAACGAATATAAATACAAAACAACTCTCAAGGGAAAATACAAAATATACAAAAGAAAAACAGAAAACAAACAAAACGGTTAAAAGGCTTATCCGTCCTTCAGCGGCGGCGGCCCTTGTCAACGTCTCCATGGCAACGGAGGCAGAGCGGGGCATTTCCTGTGCGTTTCTAAGGTCTCGGGGGTCAAAAGCTCCGTCGTCGTCATCCGTTCGGTCAAGAGCCCGCTGCCCCCCCTGGTGGCCAACTGGCGCAGAACCAGCGGAGGAGGGAACGCGCCACCAACATGGCTGCAGATTGGCTCTCTCTGTCTCTGTCTCTGTCTCTCCATCACTTTCTCTCTCTCTGTATACGCTCTGTGTCTCTCTCTCTCTCCTCTTCTGGGATGGCGTCCCGTGGCTCCTCCCTCTCCCCCCCCCTACCCCCACACCCACCCACTATCCACCTGAGAGGACTTGAGCTGCACGGATTCACTGCTCTCTCCCCCCTCCTGCTAAAACACGCACACGCACACACACACACACACATCCACACACACACACACGCATGCACACACACACGCATCCCCACACACACACACGCACACACACACACAGACAGTATAAGTATCCAGACATTCTTCATGCAGAAGCTATCCTATATGCAATTATGTAAAAGATACAAAAAATATAATTGTACAAATACACTATTCCAGCTCTAGCAAGTGATACTAGATATATAAATGTTTTCTCAAAGTACCAACAATATAAGCATAGCAATAGCATAATAAACAATAGAGTAATAAACAATAGAATGATAAAAAATATCTGTGGGAACCTTGTTGGCGATGGCCCTGAGCTTCCCCAGCAGGGTGGGCTTCTGGGCGTAGACCACGTCGTCCTCAGGCTCCTCCCCTCGGCCAGCGCGCAGCTGTCAGCCCCCGGGAGCTCGCCCTCCCGATTGGCCGACATCACCAGGCGGGAGTACTTATACTCCAGCCTGGGGGAGGAGCCAGGACAGGGGGAGGGGAGCTAGTTAGTGATGCTATAGGCTCAGCTGTGGTATGGTATATAGCATGTCTTTGTTGAGGCTGGCTCGGCTATATATCACAGAGCTATACATT
>PIJE02000683.1:9253-54253 GCA_002895965.2 Coryphaenoides rupestris | reverse complement strand
ACACACACACACACACACACACACACACACACACACACACACACACATACTGGTTTCCATGTTGGATGGGGACCAACTTTCTATTCATCACTTGTGGGGACCACCCTTTCTAAAGGTTCTAGAGGCATGAAAAAAATCAGGTACACTAGCCATAGCTTTGTTAGCTTATACACGACTTCAAGTCTCTGAGTTGATGAAGTAGTGACTTGACCATGCTATGCTAAATGGGGACCAAGGAAAAATCAAGTGAACATGGCTGATGGAGGACCTCATTTGCATAACTTTTGCATAATTCACACAAAGTCCCATTTGATTAGTGGGGACCTTGCAACAATAAGTGTATTACTATTTTGAAATGGCAAACAACATACATCACGGAAATCCTCCGATTATTGCATTTGTTAAAAAAAAGGATCTACAACCAAGTAGAATTAAAAGATGCAGTAGTAGTACATCAATGATGGTTCAGATTTTGAAATGGCTTAGTTGTTCATAGATGATTTAAATGTGGCATGAGGCCTGCACATGGTGCTAGTGATGCAAAGCACCACTCTTGCATAGAATGCCTCGTGCTGTGCATGGAGTCATCTTCACAACATTGCAGATTTTATGTTTGATTGATTGATATTCCTAGGTTTGATAGGAATATCAGTGTGATTGAAGTAGGGCTGGGCGATTAATCGATCTCGCGATACATATTTTGTCGATCTCGATCTATCAGCCTTCGCGATCTTTTTCGATCTGGATAGATCTGACAGCAGCGTCATGACGCACCGGAAATAAACACGACAACAGCCAATCGGTCTGCAGCGTTTGTCTCGACACGCCCATTTATACAACGGCACGAGGCGTTGTTTACCAACAGCGATGCAAAGAAAGGACAACAGCATGAGTGACACTGTGAGAAACGAGAGTTACGAAGTGAAAGCTTCATAGTGTGTTGGCTTGGTGGCGCAGCGGCGAGAGTTCTTATCTGCAGTCCTGGGTTCAAATCCCGTGGAAAGCCTTCTGTTAAGAACTGTCTCTGCTGTGCCACCGAGACAGCACACTGTGAAGTGTTACTTTTAAGTCAATGCCCTAACACTAACCCTAACCCTAAGTCCTGTTAATGGTATTGTCATGTCCTGATGGTGCAGTGCAGGGAGTGCATTGTTGTCAACTCCAAGGTCATGTGTTCAAGTCACGATGGAAATCTCATTTCCTTTTCCAACTTAACAATGCAGCATAAGTGTAATGTCAAATGCCACCTCCGACCGCTTCATAGTCTGGTGGCACAGCGGAGAGAGTTCTTACCTTCAGCTCTGCAGTCC
Organism: Coryphaenoides rupestris; assembly: GCA_002895965.2. Taxonomy (NCBI): domain Eukaryota; kingdom Metazoa; phylum Chordata; class Actinopteri; order Gadiformes; family Macrouridae; genus Coryphaenoides; species Coryphaenoides rupestris. The sequence continues at coordinate 52,943 of PIJE02000683.1, read as the reverse complement.
TGGGTTCAAATCCCGTGGAAAGCCTTCTCTTATGTCTAAGTCCTGTGAACGGTGAAGTTAAATACGCCCGGAGATCATGACAAAGAAGGCGTCTTGGTGGTGCTGTGGTCTGCGCCGGAGGTTGGCACCCTGGAGACTCAGGTTTGAGTACGGCCACCAAGAATTGAACGCCAGCAGACCCCCCCCTCCCCAGCACAATAAGACACTAAGGTCAGTAAGCAAAATACACTTATGGGGGGGAAAGGCCAAACGACAAAGAAACCAACGACACTAGTTTAAGAAAGTGAAGTCACGATTTAAAAAAGAAGTCCAATCTCTCGGATGTCAGCAAGAGGCCTAAACACCCCCCAGCCCCTCTGATGGGGGGGTTCCACTGGTGGTTCACTTCTCACCCCTCTGATAAAGGGGGGGTTCTGCTGGCATTCACTTCTTGGTGGATCTATGTGTGCCTGACTCAAACCTGAGTCTCCAGGGTGCCAACCTCTGGAGCCAGACCACAACACCACCAAGACGCCTTCTTCGGCGTACAGGATTTTGAACCCAGGACTGCAGAGCTGAAGGTAAGAACTCTCTCCATTGTGCCACCAAGACACCTTCTTTGTCATGATCTCCGGGCGTATTTAACTTGACCGTTCACAGGACTTAGACATAAGTGAAGGCTTTCCACAGGATTCAAACCCAGGCCTGCAGGTAAGAACTCTCTCCGCTGTGCCACCGAGACACCACACTATGAAGGGGTCGGAGGTGGCGCTTATGCTGCATTGTTAAGTTGGAAAAGGACAAGAGATTTCCATCATGACTTGAACACACAACCTTGGAGTTGATAACAACACACTCTTGCCACTGCACCATCAGGACATGACACTATGATTAACAGGACTTAGGGTTAGTGTTGACTTAAAAGTTACACTTCTTAGTGTGCTGTCTCGGTGGCACAGCGGAGAGAGTTCTTACCTTCAGCTCTGCAGTCCTTGGTTCAAATCCCACGAGTCACGCTCCAAGCAGGACTTGAACACACGACCATGTGGCCCGCAGGCTGTACTTTGCCCACCTCTGATTTAACCAATTCATATTTTGTACTTTATTTTATCTTAAAGTTGCACAGGGAATTTGAGCCACTTGTTTTACTATTTTTGTTTACCTGGAAAAACATGAGATGTTTGCTGCCCAGCTTTCAGTTTTATTTACATTTTAATAATTTGAAAGGTGTGTTTTATTAAGGCTATTACAGCATGTTTGCAGTGTTTAATATTGACATTATTTTTGTTCAACTCTTCTAAAGTTTAACTAATGAACCCTCTGGTGTCTTCTTCATTTGTCATAATCAGGATACTTTTCAAATAATATATTGTTCTAAAAAAAATCATGATTATATTTTTTGCCAGATCGCCCAGCCCTACTTTCACATATGCTTCCTTTCAAATAACTCACTCCCATTTCTGGCTATTATTGGCACTTTAGAAGAAAACAATATAATTCAAAACATTCAAATGCTTTTTAAAAGGTAGGAAATAAGTTCAACATGTTCAGTAGAACTTAGCTGAGACATGTGAATGTCAACAAAAACTGCCAGACCAGAGAGTTGGTCATCTTCAATCTATTTACGTTGCCATTTCTTTTTGTAGGCTGTAATAAACATAGAATTTCAGGTTCTGCCAGTCCTGGTCCTGAAGTGCTTCTGGTTCAGCCCTTAAACACTTCTCACAGTCACGCTTTGCTGGTACAATACAAGATGTGATGAATCGATTCTTGTGCCTTTCCACTGCGCTAACATGAGTTGCTTCAACAGTATGAGTAATACTGCAAGTTATTACTATCCATCCATCCACTCATTAAACTGCTCCAGCCTCTGTGAGAACCCAGGGCAGTTGCTTGGTACAGGGGCTCGTTATTACTAATGTTTCAATTATTAGTACAAGTATTACTAAAACTAATGTTACTGTTACTAGTCCCACTTCAAGCACCCAGTAGGCCCTAGCAACAACCAATGAACCCAATCATTCTGTATTACAACAACGGATAGTTTCTGAGCGTTGTGAACAACTCAGAGCTGCTGGGGGCAGCAACAGTTCTGTGGCGTCTATCTAGTTGACAGCTGCTAATCCTGGCTTGACAGAAGAGGGGAACTGATGGATTTGAAAGGAAAAAAGCATGAATTTCTAATTTTTCAGATGTAAGGTGGTCAGTGATTCAAAGGTGTGCAGAGTTTCTTTTTATAATATGTGTGTGTGTGGAGCAGTGAGTGCATTACCAGCCGGAAACTATAAGGGGGCGCAACCGAGCACTCCACACACACACACACACACACACATACACACACTGACTGGTAAACATGTGTTTTGGGCCAATGCTAAAATCCACACAGACACATTCAGAATCACTCCTGCATTCATTTAAAGGGTTTTTCTCATGGGGACCTGATATTTTGTCCCCACTCCGCAAAAGGTCCCCATAACGTGACTGTGGAAACAGATTGTTGTCCCCACAATGTGATGATTACCAGAACACACACACACACACACCACACACACACACACACACACTGTCACACACACTACAGTAACACACACTGTCATACACACTATGGTAACACACACCCACCCACACACTACAGTAACACACACACACACACACACACACACACAGCCCCACCATGTGTGTCTCCCAGTGTCCGTTACTGGTCACTCTGATCCACTTCTGGTCATCGGCCTGAGCCATCTCCTGACACTGTTCATTCTGCACCTGTATGGGGGGGGGGGGGGGGGGGGGGTTATCACGGCAACAAGTCACCCGCAACAACCGCTGCCTATGTCTGTTGTTGGTTGAGTTGAGTTGAGTTGCAGACAGCTATATATAACTATTATATAATCTAACTCTGATTCTGATCTAATCTAACTCTATACCAAAGAATGGAGAACCTGGATTAAAGAAAATACATCCGATATTGAATATCGGTGCTTGGTTTTCTCTTTTCTTTAACGTTTTGATTTTGACATTTAGATTTTTTTGCCATTTGTCAAATGCCATGAGAATAGATAAAGGGATTATAAATCAAAACGTTATGTTGAATCTCTCTCGGCTATATGATTAATAATTGGATTATGGAGTTAATGTCAATCTCTGTGAAATATAGTAGGATGTTAAATGTCAAAAAAAGGCGGCGATTAGAGGTCATTTTATGTCTCATCATTTATGTCTGGGGGGGGGGGGGGGTGGGGCGGGGCCCGGGGGTGGTGGGCTGGGCCAGGGGGGGCAGGTCTCTCTCACTCACGTAGAACTCGAAGAAGATGTTGTTGTCGGGGTACTGGTAGGTGAAGGCCACGGAGCCCTGCTTCTCCAGGTGCACGGCGTAGATCAGGGACACGGTGCAGTCGTCCCGGTTGGACTCCAGGTAGACCCCCTGCGGAGTCCAGGACGAGCTAGGGCCCGGAGAGACGCGGTTAAAGGGGACATATCATGCCTAGATTTACAATTACTAGATCAGTCTACCAGCCTACCTAGTGGACTGTACTGTACCGACAGGTAAGCTGATCTACGTCGGCATACATCGAGGTGGACATTGTGATGTCACTAGACGGTAGTCATGTGGCAATTGTGAAACGGCTTGCGATTGGCTAATAACGCTCACACCTGGTGGCATAATATGTCCCCTTTACCACACGATAGAAATACTGTAACAGGTAAAAGTCCTGCATTGAACTTAAGTAAAAGTACAAACGTATTACCATAGAAATATACTTAAAGTACAAACAGGAAAAGTCCTCATTCTGCAGAATGGCCCATTTCAGGATAATATATATATTATATACTGTATATTATCCTGAAATTATTGATTACGTACCTTAAATAATTAGTGTGTGTGTGTATGTGCGTGTGCATGTGTGTGTGCATGTGTGCATGTGCGTGTTTGTGTGTGTTTGTGTGTGTGCACGTGTGTGCATGCGTGTGTGTGTATGTGCATGTGTGCACTGCATGCTTGCATATGTGTATGTGTGTATGTGTGTGTGTGTGTGTGTGTGTGTGTGTGTGTGTGTGTGTGTGTGTGTGTGTGTGTGTGTGTGTGTGTGCGCGTGCATGGCCCCTCCTACTTGGTGCAGGCCTGCCCCTCCTCCCCGGGGGGTCCGGGCTCCATGTAGCTGGCCAAGCTGGTGAAGCCCGCCGGTGTGGTGTCCCATTGGTCGAAGCGCAGGCCGCTGCCCAGCGAATAGGAGCCGGCCGCACACGGGGTGCACTGCTGCGTGGACATCTCCAGGAACTGGCCCGCCGCGCACCAGAACGCTGAGGTCAAAGGTCAAAAGTCAAAGGTCATCGCTGATCTCGTAATTCTCGTAATTTTATCCGAGAGCCTTTCCTGTTGTTTTTATTGGTCTTTTATTTATTTTATTTCTGTATTGGTTTTATTGGTTTTATACACCAAACTGTCTTTAACTGTCTTTTTAAAACATTTATGACTTGTCTGTTCTATTTTGCTGCCCTTGTAAAAATCCACTTTGTAACTGTGGATTTGAAAAGTGCTCTATAAATAAATATTATTATTATTAATGCTATTATAATTCCATAGAGGCTTTCCTGTTAGCCAAAGTCTCTCTCTAAATATATCTCTCTTCCACTCTTAAATGTATTTCACTGTTTCAATAAAACTGAATTTGTGCTGACTTTTACTCACAACTACATAACACCAAATATGAAAAGGTCAAAAAAGACAAGACACAGACAAAGATATCTAGAATATAATGACAAATACATGACACGTACATGCCAGTGCCCCTGCGTGTAACCGTACACCCTTCTGCATGTTTGTCTACTGTTCATTTGTTTCTTTGCACAGTCCCTCCATTTTCTCATCCAGTTTCAAATGTGCTTTCCTGAGGCTTTATTGCCATGACAACGGGCAAAAGCATGAATACATTGAAAATACAGGGAATGATTAAACATGTTAGCCAGACAGCAACAACAAGGAGAGGAGACGAGAGGAGACAAGATGGATGAACCCACGGAGCAGCTGACTGGTCACCCGGTGTTCCTTTACAAGATGGTTTTTCTACAGCTCATGATGAGCACGGTTTGTTTCTTCAAAGTATCTCCCAGCATCCCCCTCTCTCACATCTCTATCTCTCTCCCCCCTCCCCCCTCTCTCTCCTCCCCTCCTTTCTCTCCCCCTCCCTCCCTTTCTCTCTATCTATCTCCCTCCCTCCTTTTCTCTCTCTCTCTGTCATCATCCCCACCCCGTCTCTCCGTCTGTCTTTATCTATCTGTCTGTCTCTCTTGCCCTTTGGATGCGTGTGTGTGTGTGTGCCTGTGTGTGTGTGTGTGTGCGTGTGTGTGTGTGTGTGTGTGTGTGCGGTCATACGTACAGCAGTCCATGCCCCTGGCCGGCGGGGGGAGGGGGGAGCAGCTCCCGGGGCTGCGGGGGATGGCCACCCTCCAGCGAGACCCCGTGCTGTCACACTCGGTGTACTCAAAGGAGTAGTCCGTCTGTGCACACACGCACACACACACACGCACGCACGCACACACACACACACGCACGCACGCACACACACACACACGCACGCACGCACACACACGCACACGTACAGATGCAGATAAAAGACATGTAAACAACTTGATTTAAGGATGGTTGCCTCTTAAAGATGCTCGGCTCTTAAACGTATGTATTGCCGCCCCCCAACCCCCCCCCCCCCCCCCCCCTCTGTTTCAACATCACACTTTGTCTGTTCCTCTCAGCGAGTCCGACCGTTGGAGGAAGTTGAGTGTGTTCTGGAATAAATGTCTCAACACTCACACGTTACCCCACAGGTACACACGCATCCCTGAGAGGTGTGTGTGAGCGTGTGTGTGTCTGTGTGTGCCTGTGTGTGTGTGTGTGTGTGACTGTGTGTGTGTTTCATATCTAATAATAATATCTAATAGTACAAAAGCTGATGTTATGTAGTTTGACTAGGTTATAAGCGTATTACAGGATAAAAACCTGTTTTCTTTTATAAACCTGTGAGGCCATACTGTAATTCTATTCTACTGTAGTCTATTATTCCATCTTGTTCTCCACCTGCTGCCAAAAACAAACACTCGAACTGAATAACATATCGCTCAATTTATCAGGAGATAGACGGAGAGATGGAGGAGGCTGGAGAATAGAGGAGAGGAGAGGAGAGGAGGAAAGGAAGAGAGGAGAGGAGGAGAGAGAGATCCAGAGTAAAGTGTGTAATGAGCAACAGAGAAAGAGGAGGTGGGAGTGTGTGTGTGTCCTTATGTGTGCATGTTTGTGCGTGCATGTGTCTTCGTGTGTGTGTGTGTGTGTGTGTGTCCTTATGTGTGTGTATGTTTGTGTGTGCATGCATGTGTCCTTGCTTGTGTGTGTGTACTCATGTGTGTGTTTGTGCATGCATGTGTCCTCGTGTGTGTGTGTGTGTCCTTATGTGTGTGTGTGTGTGTGTGTGTCCTTATGTGTGTGTGTTTGTGCATGCATGCGTCCTGAGGGGTGTGTGTGTCCGTGTGTGCATGTGTCCTTCGCGGTGTGTGTCCTAATGTGTGTGTCCGTGTGTGCCTGTGTTCTTGTGTGTGTGTGTCCATCCTTGCGTGTGTGTGCGTGTGTCCTACTGTGTGTGTCCGTACAGATAAAGACAGCCCTGTGTTCCAGCAGACCAATCAGGATGCAGGATCGCCGCTCAGGCCTCAGCTGAGCGGACACATCGGAGACGCTCTGCCCACACGCTGAGTTAAAGGGTGCCCTATTTGGCAAGCAGCACACTGGCCTTGGCTTAGCATGGGGCCAGGTGGTCCACACCAGCCTCGCTAAATATGTATGCTGAGGAAGGTAAGTGCTTGCACAGCAAACAGGTGTGTGTGCGCGCGTGTGTATGCGCATGTGCGTGTGTGCGTGTATCTATGTGTGTGTGTGTTCGTGCAGGTGTGTGCCTGCAAGAGATAAGGGTAATGAATGTTCCCATTTCCCTCGGCAACACACACACACACACACACACACACACACACACAGCGGTTGCCATGGAGACTGCGGCGGCCCGGGGAGGCAGGGGATGTGAAATATTGGCCATCTAAAATTCCAACAACCCGAGACCCGACAGGCATGTATATATCTTGATGGGACGCCATCTTTTTTTTTTACTTCCATTGTTATTTAACCATAAAACAAAATACTATGTCCGCACATGGCTTTGATGATTGATGTACTTCAGTTTAAAACTTCCGTTTTTTTAAATGGAAGAACAGAACTGCAAGGACTTAGTGAGCGTTAATTTTTTTTAATCACACAGCGGGGAATGTAAGAGCAATAACAGTGGTTTGTCTCTGGAGTGGAGACCTTCTCCAGGGGCGGGAGGAGAGTTTGTTTCTGCTCCCGGGTGTCTGGAGGTCAGCGGTAACCCTATAGCCACGCCCCGGTCAGCATGCAGCAGGGGTCCTGTCTGCTGCTCGCCCTCTGACAGTCTCTCTGTCTGTCTCTCTTTCTGTTTATGTCTCCATCTCCCTGACTCTCTATCTGTCTGTCTCTCTCTCTGTTTATGTCTCTGTCTCTCTGTCTCCCCGTCTGTCTCTCTCTTTGTTTATGTCTCTGTCTCCCTGTCTGTCTCTCTCTTTGTTTAGGTCTCTGTCTCTCTGTCTCCCTGTCTCTCTCTGTCCATCAATGTTTCTATCTTTCTCTTCATCCATCTCTTTCTCTCTCTCCCCATATCTCACTCTATTCAGCTCTCCCTCTCTGTTTCTCTCTGTCTCTCTGTCCATCTATCATTCTATCTTTCTCTCCGTCCATCTCTCTCTCTCTCTCAAGAAAGAAAAACAGAGATAGTGAGGGTGAGAGAGAGGGTGAAAGAGGGAGAGAGGATGAGAGAGGGAGAGAAAGAGAGAGAGGGAGAGAGGATGAGAGAGGGAAACGGTAGCCAATCAGCATTAGGCAGCGACCAGACTGCACTCCCAGCATCATCTGCCCACGCAGCCAATGGTAAACAGTGACCAACCACCCTTTATTGTTGTTTATACAATATTATAATATAATAGCCCCTACAGGCATATAATAATAATAATAATAATAATAATTAATAATAATAATAATAATAATAATAATAATAATAACTGTGCTGTGTGTTATGAATTATATACAATCAAAAACAAAAACATCAGGTATGAATGATTACTTACAAAGGAATAGCAAGGTAGGTTATTATTATTGGTATTCTAATTATTGTCATTATTGTTATTATCATTATTATTATCATTATTATTATTATTATGATGAGAGACGCTCACCTCATTGCAGGGCTGCAGGTCTCCGGTCTCGGCGGCTGATGGTTCAATGAGCATCAGTAGAATAAAACAATAAAGACATAAATATAAATATAAATATAAAGACATGAACTGCGGTGATCCTCTCATCACTGCGTCCCTGTGATATCACAAGAGATGAGAGATGATATGAGAAAGAACGAAATAAAGGAAAAAAGAAAGAAAGAAAGGAAAAAAATGACTGGATCTCGACGCTGGGACCTGCCTATGATGGTGTTGCTGTCATTGATGCGTGCGTGTGTGTGTGTGTGTGTGCGCACCTCCCTCTCTCTCTCTCTCTCTCTCTCTCTCTCTCTCTCTCTCTCTCTCTCTCTCTCTCTCTCTCTCTCTCTCTCTCTGTGACGTCGGCAGCGTCATCTTAAGGCTTAAAGTGACTGACTGAATCAGCACATATATCACATTACACATTCATTTGTAAATCAGTTATTTTATTGTTATTTTATTGTTATTCTTTTATTGTTATTATTCTGCTGTTTATTTTCTCTATTGTTTTATTCTATCGCTATGCAACCTAGCACAAGTATCCACCTATATAACTCAACATTATGCAACATATCTGATTATTTATGTGTGTATGTATAGTATGCAAGTTGAGTGATAGTAGGCTATGTGTTACTGTGACCTTCCCTCAAAATGAATGAGTAATGAGTTGATGACATGAGAGAATGAAATTATAAACTATTATAATTATAATATATACTATTCTTTATATCATGTGCAATACTTCCTCTTACCATTATTATTATTATTAGGCTACTACCCTTTTATTACACTTCAATTATTGCCAATTATGACCTATATTTTTATATTTTTATACATTTTTATCCTAGGACTCAGACTTACTGTAAATTTGTAAATATGTTATATTATTTTGTATTATTCTGTTTATTTCTCTATTGTTTTATTCTATTGCTTTGCAACCTGCCACAAGAATTTCCTTCGGGATCAATAAAGTTCCATCTTATATTATGACATGAGATAATTTATATTTATAATATTATATATATTTATTTATATTTATATTGATAAATGATAATTATAAATTCTGGTGTAATTCCATCAGGTACCAGCAGGGGGCAACAACGGCAACAACGGCAACAACAACAACAGCGACAGTGACAGTGACGCACCACAAGCTTAAACTCCTCCCCCCCCCTCAAAGCGCGGAAGTCACAGCGCCTCCAGACCGACAGCAACATGAACGGCAGCTCTCTGCGCCACAGAGACAGCGCACTACGCGCCCCGTGTCCCCGCTCAGAGCTCACAGTGAGGGACACATCGTCACACACAATGCGCCGAGGACCTTCAATGGCCCTTCGGTGACAGTATCTGTATTTATTTGGTCTTTATGTGGCTTTATTGCCGGCTAGTTAAACAGGACCATATATGACCATGGTGCTGTCCTCCCTTGCAGCAGAAATGTAAACAAAGTGTCTCCAAAACGTGGCATTCAACTGGAGACTGTGAGTAACATAGCACCAGCTAGGGCAGAGACCGAACGTCATCTGTAATAAAAACACATTCCTGTTTGCTTTGCAAGAAATCGAGGATTGTATCATTATTGTAGACTCTTCAGGGGGGTCTTCAGGGTCTTCAGAATCTTCAGGGGGTTCCAGGCTCAGTGTTATTACAGGGTCGCCCCCCACCCCAGGAATGCCCGTGCCAAGAACCATCATGTCATCCGAAAAGCTCGTTGCCATAGTGACGGACGATAAAACCTACGAGTTGGACAAGAGCAAGTTGATCGAGGAGAGCGACTACTTCCGCGCGCTGTACGGCTCGGGCATGCGGGAGTCCACGTCCGACCGCGTGCGGCTGCAGGGCCTGAGCGGCGCGGGCCTGGAGCTGGTCCTGCAGTTCATCGACACCGCCGAGGTCCGCATCGCCGACGACACCCCGCTGGAGGACCTGATCGAGGCGGCGTCCTTCCTGCAGGTCACCGCCATCCTGGAGCGCCTGCTGCCCGCGCAGATCCGCCCCGAGAACTGCGTGGACCTCCACCGCCTCGCCGGGGTCTACGGCGCCCACCGCCTGCGGCACGCCTGCCTGGGCTACATGGCGCGGCACTACCACGCCGTGCTGCGGCGGCCCGAGTTCCGCCGGCTGCCCGCCGCGCTCCGCGACCAGGTGAGGGAGATGCGCATGGCGGGCACGGCCACCCTGCTCGCCGTCGGAGACTTCGGCGTCAGAGAATCCGCCTTCGGAGAATTGGCCCGCCTGCTCCCCCGGCCCGGCACGGTCCTCGTCCGACCGGATCAGGGTGCCATCGCCTTCTCCCCCTGCTCCATGCTGCGGTACGGGGGCGCGGGGGCCCGGTGGAAGCCCCTGGCCAGCCGCCACCCGCCCGCCCGCGCGCTGAGCGAGGTGCGTGGCTACGGCTGGGCGGTGCTCGACAACTACCTGTTCGTCGCCGGCGGTTACCGGGCGGTCAGCCGCGTGGAGGTGTCGGCCACGCACCGCTACGACCCCTGCGCGAACGAGTGGTGCCGCGTGGCGCCCCTGAACCAGAAGAGGTCTTTCCCCCACACCAGATATCTGTTCAGTTTTTGCCCGAGCATCCTTGTGGTGTCTACCAACCCACAACATCACACCCACATGCTGTCACACATATTACAAGCGGCCATCTTGGTACCTTTTCCCCCCATCATGAGCAACTGGTCACTTGGTTGTTCAAGAATCTCTCAGGTCGAGAAGTATGCCGAGATGGTGGACTTGAACTTCTTTAAAAGGAGACATATTATACCACCAGCTGTGAGCGTGATTAGCCCCCACTTGACATCACAAGTGGGAGTGTCCACCCAGATGTATGCTGGATAGATCGGCCTACCAGCCTACCCAGTGGACTGTAGAAAACGGTAGGCTGATCTATCCACCATACATCTCGGTGGACACTCCCACTTGTGATGTCAAGTGGGGTCATTCCAAGCGGTTTTTGAACCCGCTTGGAATGGTTAATCGTGCTCACACCTGGTGGTATAATAGGAGTCCTTTAATGTGCAACTCCAGATCACATGACCATGAAACCCTTAAAAAAACCACCACCACTTGACCTGTGTGTGACCCGCTGCAGGTCCAACTTCAAGCTGCTGGCGGCGCAGGGGCAGCTGTATGCGGTGGGGGGCCAGACTCTGGGCACGGTGGAGTGCTACAGCCCCGAGCAGGACGGCTGGACCTGCGTCTCCTCCCTGCCCGAGCCACTGGCCGAGTTCTCCGCCTGCGAGTGCCAGGGAATGATCTACGTCATGGGCGGGTACACGCAGCGAGGTGGGCTATTTAAGACCAAAAAAACGACAATTACAAACGCCGATCTCTGGTCGAAATCTTGTCTGACTTACCATAGCAACATAAACTCTTTCAAGATCAAACATCGTGCACTGATTCAGCAAGGTGTAGCCAATTTGGTTTGGCCTCCAATGAAACAAAGGGTTCCATTTCTGGAGTGTTTATGACAATGGTTTTTAAAACAAACGCTAACTCCCCCCCGCGCCCTTTGACCTCTAGACAGAAACCTGGATGTGCTGCGGTACTGCCCGGCAGCCGACACCTGGAGCGTGCTGCCCTCCTGCCGCGCGCGCCACGTGCGCAAGCAGCAGATGCTGGCGGTGGAGGACACCATCTACCTGCTGGGTGGCTATACCCACCAGCTGTGGGGGGCGGTACGGCGCCTCCCCCTCCCGCCCGACCGGACCCAGGAGGAGGCGCTGAACATGTGGGCGTACGACGTGGCCACGGGGGCGTGGCGGCGGCTGAAGGGGCGGGGCTCGTGCTCGGGCCTGAACCTGACGTGCGCGCTGCACGACGACGGCGGTGTCTACGTGATGAGCCGTGACGGGGACCCCGGGCTGGCGGTGCTGCTCAGGTACGACCTGCTCGCCGACGCCTGGGAGGCCTGCGGTCGCCTGCCCACGCTGGGACGCAACATGCTGCTCTGCACCCTCTACCTGCCCTCCTGGCTGTGACTGGTGTCTGGGGGTCTGGTGGCTGGGGGCTTGGTGGCTGGGGGCTTGGCGGCTGGATGGCTGGGGCCTGGTGGCCACATCGACCCATAGACTGCCCATAGACAGTAACAATGAACAAATAAGTGACCAAAACTGCTGTTTTTCCGTTCTTTTTAGAGGTATCCAGTGCCTTGATTTAAAATGATTTACTGTTCGGAGATAACTCTTGTAAAGGGATCATCTATTGTTCTTTCGAATGTTGTTTTATTATTGTTTTCATTTTTTTTTACAATTTATTGAAGTTCACTTTTGGTTCAAATGGCTCATTTGTTCTGACAAATGACAATTTGTTCTCGTGTGTTCTGCCATAAAAGTCACGCCAATTAAAACTTGGAGAAAAAACCCAACTTAAAAACATGTGTCTGTGATTGTGATTAGCATGTGGTGAAGGAAGTCTCAAGGTGTAGATCAAAAATATTGACGCCATAATTACACTGACCGTTCTGGCTTCTCCGTGTGCAGTTACACTGGAGATCCGCAAGGTGGCGATGTACGACCAGTTACATGGAGATTTCCCTCCTCACTCCCTGTATGATGTGTGATGACACGTGGTGCTTTATGTAACAGTACAGTGTTGCACGTTCGACTTATTTTTTTTTACCCAAACCAATCCACACATAAATATACAGATAAACGTTGGCCGAGAAATCAATTAGGCTGATTAGTGGCGCCGATCGATCGACGTGTCCGCCCTCGATACCTCTTGAGACCAACACGTCGACCAACACGAACACAGCTCATAGCGTGTGAGGCTCTGTCACTGCACCCTTGTTGAGCATTGACATGGGAACTGTAACTGTTGAGGGGAAAAAAAAAAAGAAAATGCTCTGACGCACACACACACACACGGCCTTGTGAGGTCAAATACGTCTTTTAAATTCCTCTCCTCCTCCTCCTCTTCCTCTCCCTGCGTGTTGTAATGTATGTAAAGCTGCTGCTTGTCGCGCTGTGCAAGCCTACTACCGAGCAGACGAGGTTCTGCGGAGGAAATGCAGTATAATCCCGGCTCCCAGTGGAGGGGCGAGGGTCATTCTCATTTGCTGCCTCCCCTCTCTCTCTCTCTCTTTCTTCTTTCGTTTCTCTTTTGTATCTCCCAGTTCCCCTTTAATACCCACAGACAGACAGACAGACAGACATTTTGTCCCCAGCAAACGTTTCTGTCGTACTCAGACAAAACACGACAGGACTTAATGACTCAACAGAGTACGGGCCGTTCTGCCTGTGTAAGGAACGGCATGTTACAATTATTCAAGCAACGTTCATTCCAATATTATCTTTTTGTAATTGACTTTTTGAACGGTTTCAGTGCACCCCCAACACAATTACCGCGGCAGTCTGGCCGGGGGTCATGATTTGAACGAGTGCGTGCCCAGAGACTGAATCTTCCCCATGCCCATGAATGGACAAGCAGGAGCGGCTGCCGTCCCCAGAAACGCTCGGGTCTTTTTTAAAAACCCCCATCCCCATGGCTTGTCTTTTTTATATTTATCTTTTTATATCCCTTTCTGACCGACGGGTCAAGTTCACTGTAGTTGATATTATAAAAGATAAACGTCCTTTGGGAGGTTAGAGTCAAGAGGACGCTAGGGTTCGCTTGTTATGTCCTAGGAGGCCGATTATGTTATGCTAGGTCTGACCTAGGCTGCACTACTTATTATCTGCAGCGTTGGAACTAACATTTCATATTTCATCACACCGGGGTCGCCCCGGCGTTGAGGGGGGGGGGGGGATGCGTGACGAGTGACAGAAGTGACAGCTCTAACGTTCTGCTGTTCCATCAAAGTAGCAGGCGGGAGGAAGAGAGATCCCGGTCTGGTTCATGCTGTGCTTTTCCACAGTCTTCCACCTACTGCGATGTCTTAGGTTCAGTTCACACACACTCTTGCTCTTGCACACACACACACACACACAAATCGGATTTGCAATATTACCGGCCCCTAATTTGTACATTATACATATTTATCAAGCAATGCATTTCAGATTAATCTAAACTCATGAAACCCCATGACCCCTTTATGTAAAACCTGACACAGCAGTGATGATGAATCAAGTAATGTGTTCAATGAGAAAATGGTCAGAAGAGAATTAAAAATAGAAATGATCATGGGTTAATGCCATCTTCACTCTGCTTAATGCCAATAAAATGCCGTTCATCTGAGCAATAATATTCAGGGCGGAAGCTAATGCGATTACTGTAGCGCTGATCTGGTTAATCTTATAGCAGATATAGATCCTGACGTCATCAGCGTTGGTTAGCCACTCGGTGATGAATTGTCATCAACAAGGATGTTTCCATTTTCCACGACCTACAATTGACCCTTTGCCGACAGACGATTAACAACAACTAGGGCTGTGAAGGATATCAAGATGATAAATATGGATATTATGATACGAGATTATGATACGAGATATTCTCTTAGATTTTGGATATCGTAATATCATATGTAATACGTTTTCTCCTTTCCTGTTTTAGAAGGATTGCTTTGCAAAGGCTGCATTATAGTACAAGTTATGTAATTTTCTGAACTTTGTGAGGCCTTCTATATGCATATATTTATAATGCTTGTGGCTTGGCTGCTCCCAGCCGTAGGAGGGTGAGAAATACACACTAGACACACACACACACATACACACACACTAGGCTGTAGACATTGTTTCCGTCAAACTGTCAGCTGTAGTCTTACTAATACAGAAAGGAAAGTACCAAAATGTTGCGTTTCCTGTGACGCAACAACATAATGACTCGATATGGCTCATATAAGCATTGGATTTTAATTAATTTTTTTACGCCACAGCATAATGACAGTCGATTCAAAAGAGGAGACGGTAAGAGACAGACAGGGGAGATGGGGAGTTGGTCCTGCTCACCTCCTCCTCCTCCTCCTCCTCCTCTTGCGGTGATGCTCCGTCACCATGCCGACCGCCCACTGCTCCCCCGCCGCTGTGACAGGAAGTAGTTCCACGACAACCCGATGCCACTCGCTCCGTTTAACTTGATCTTGGTTGAGACGAGACTAAGGCCTCATGCGTCTCATAGGCCTGTATCATGTTAACATTAACATGTCGTGTAAGTACCTCTAGTATCTAAACGGCAGGGCAAGGCTGTTGGTGTTCCTGTTTATTGTCAAATTAATGACAATAAATCAGCAGATGGTACAGATGGTGTGTGTGTGTGTGTGTGTGTGTGGTGGCTGGTCGAACCCATGTGGGCTTTGATTAGTCAATACTCCACAGGTGTGCAGGTGAGGCTGCTTAAACCGGCCACCAAACACACACACACACTGCATAGCACAATTATTTTTGTGCTATGCTACTCATTAGTCTATGAGTTATATTGAGCAGTTCATATAATATTTGAAATATCCGCAAATTATTTATTTGTAACAATATCTTAGACAGATGAAAGCAGCCGAATATGCATTTGTGAAGATCTAAGCTGGAAATGTTCAATATTTTCACTTAATAAATGATATGATTATTACAATCAGTTCATTATAGTCAATATTCATGTATTAAATTGTACTTTTAATGACCATGAATAGCCAGATCATGGGTGAATTAGCCAGTGTGCTATAAATGACCAGACGATATGGGGGGTTGGGGGCAGGTGGGGGGTCGGGGAGCTGAAACATCGTCAGTCAGACAAAATTGACCCCTTCAGGTCGGGGAGCGCTGTGGGAACATCTGCTCTCCTCTGCTCAATCGTGACTCCACGACGGCGCGAGTCTTTTTATAGCCGAGTACCGAGCCGAGCCGAGCTAACCCCGACCCCGCTGCCACTCCACGGGTAGCTACGCTCGCTGGCTTACCAGTGATTTAAAAAAAAAAGAAAACACATAAAAAAACATGACAGGAAAATAGCGGGAACGCTGGGACCATTGACGTCCTTGGTCCGGGATTAGTGCTCCCAATTGGTCGGAATTCGGAAAAATGACGCAGACGGTCTGCAGATTTTTCGGATTTTGCACAGAAATTGATGTTGAAGTTGATGTTTTCACAACACATGTATGAAGCAATACTCTCTTATATGAGAAAATAGCCGAGTTTAAGGGTTTCCCTTTAGAAAAATGTGCACTTTAATGTTAAAAGGAGGACAGCCACCAGCTAGTGTGACAAACGATGAAATAACAAACCCATGGAAACGGGGGCTAGACAGAATACAAGTTCTCTTTAATAGGCAGAGAAAATACTGTTCCAGAAGAAGAGAAATGACACAAAAATAATCAGTTTTTTCATTTCCCCCCTCGCCTCTCTCGCGGCACGGCAGGGCTACTACCAACTACTAACGAGTTAGTAGTACTAACTAACTACCGCTAACTCGCACAGCAAAGAGGGACCCGAAACAACAAATATGCCTGGATGTTGGCAGCATGTGATGGCATGTCGGTGTGTGTGTGTGTGTGTGTGTGTGTGTGTGTGTGTGTGTGTGTGTCTTGTTTCCCCCCCGCAAAGCTAGTGTCCCCACATGTAGTAAAACACACCTTTATTCACTTTTAGTGGCGCCAGGTGGTGGCACAGTAGGAGTGATATTTAAGCAGCTCCTTCTAGCATAGCGCTTTGCTTTTCGTTCATGTTTTGTTACGTGAAAGAGACAAAAGGACCAAATAAAATCATATAATCACCACCATATAACATCACAGAAGACAGGACAAAGATGAGAAACCAACAGAGTGTGAATAAATCGCGGTAAATAAATCACATCCCCGCGATGTGAAAGCGATGAAAACCCAATCGTGTGTTTAGTAGCCCAGTAAATGTGCGAAGAAAGAAAAAAACTGATTGACGACGTGAGGAAAGGCATCTGGGGTCGACGAGTTTGGCAGCTTTGTCTTGTTTTGTGAGTTTTGTAGAGATAAGAATATATTTGTATTTAACCCCCCCCACCTCCATCATTTCCCACGTGGAACTCTCACCATATATAAAAATGACCACACACACACACACACACACACACACACACACACACACATCCCACCTTCCGACGGTGACACACACACGTGGACATACGCACATACAAAAAGCCGAACTCTACCAAAGTCATCATGCAGACGGAATGTTTTCCGATATTTCTCATCGTCGGGGGAAAGACGCATATTTTCTATGAGTACCGACGTGATCTAGGCCATTGTGTGCCTCTTGTTGCCACTCGTTCCATATTTGGAAATTCAATTAAATATAAGTCGGAGTGACAAAGAGAGAGAGAGAGAGAGAGAGGGAGAGCGAGGCAGAGCGATAGAGAGAGAGATAGGGCCGCTTCGCCCGGATTAACATGAAAACGTACTAAGCCTACTTGTGTTCCCGTCCCCTTCCCTCGCGTCTCCGATGTCATCGTGTGTCCCTGTATTCGCATGTCTCTTAAGAAGGTGGCAATGGAGATAAAACTACTTTTTTAATCGTGTAGTTAATCGTGTCCGACGGCGACTTTCCACCACTGCAGGCATGACAGCACATCACCAGATCAACAAAACAAACGACGGCTAAAACGCAACGACTAATCGATCATCATCATCATCAAAAACAAAAACGATCTCCTGATTGTCCATAATACTTGGCTGCTAGCCTGCCTGTGGAATGGGGCTTAAATTATTAAATATGGTAACCACGGTGATGATAATAAATCATAAGGACGATCACGGTGGATGTCGTCGATTCTACAAACATAGCGATGAAATCAAACGGTAAACCCGAGAACTCGTGGAGGGCAGAGCCATGCGCGGGGCTCGTCCGCGGTCTGGCAGTTCGAGGCGATGTGATTGGACAGTCCTGGCAAGAAATCCCCACCCCCCACCCCGCCCTTCCCCCCACGCCTCCCACCATAATCACACAGCCTCCAGCCAATCAGAAGCGTGGCTAACAGAGGGGTTAGCCACGCCTCCTCACAGGAGTTGGGAGCGGGCGGGAGGGGGGTGGCGAGGGGTGTGACCTCCTCACAGGTTCTCGTTGGTGTCATGGCGACGGCGCAAGCTGCTGCTGCTGCCGCCGGCCCCCAGCACCAGGAAGGGCAGCTCCTCCCCGGACCCCTGCAGCCTCAGGACCCGTCCACTCAGGTCCACGCAGCACTGTTGGGAGAAGTCAAGGTAAAGTTCACTGTTAAAGGGGACATATTATGCCACCAGGTGTGAGTGTGACTAGCCATTGCAAGCCATTGCACAATGGACCTTTCCCTATTCAAGCGGCAAGTCCCGCCCCCCCTAGTTACTGTTGCTATGTCCCACAAGCTTTCCCACAGCTCTGCAGCATGTTAGTAATGTCCACTGAACAACGCCCCCACATTTAGTTAGAACAACATGGTTCTTATATTAGACTACAGATACATTTAGTTAGAACAACATGGTTCTTATATTAGACTACAGATACATTTAGTTAGAACAACATGGTTCTTATATTAGACTACAGATACATTTAGTTAGAACAACATGGTTCTTATATTAGACTACAGATACATTTAGTTAGAACAACATGGTTCTTATATTAGACTACAGATACATTTAGTTAGAACAACATGGTTCTTATATTAGACTACAGATACATTTAGTTAGAACAACATGGTTCTTATATTAGACTACAGATACATTTAGTTAGAACAACATGGTTCTTATATTAGACTACAGATACATTTAGTTAGAACAACATGGTTCATAGATTAGACTACAGATACATTTAGTTAGAACAACATGGTTCTTATATTAGACTACAGATACATTTAGTTAGAACAACATGGTTCTTATATTAGACTACAGATACATTTAGTTAGAACAACATGGTTCTTATATTAGACTACAGATACATTTAGTTAGAACAACATGGTTCTTATATTAGACTACAGATACATTTAGTTAGAACAACACGGTTCTTATATTAGACTACAGCTACATTTA
This sequence comes from Coryphaenoides rupestris, assembly GCA_002895965.2. Taxonomy (NCBI): domain Eukaryota; kingdom Metazoa; phylum Chordata; class Actinopteri; order Gadiformes; family Macrouridae; genus Coryphaenoides; species Coryphaenoides rupestris. The sequence continues at coordinate 33,769 of PIJE02000683.1, read as the reverse complement.
GTTAGAACAACATGGTTCTTAGATGCGCTTGGGGAACGTGCAATAATGACCACAGATATCCAGAGAGATTACAGGGAGCGCGTTTCATCCAGATTTGGAGTATCCATGCAGTCTGCAGGACTTGTTTTTAATACATGGATAGAGTTTATGGATTTTACATTTGGACAACTACATATGGCCTCATAGAGACATTATTATTAAAAACATGCCTGAAAACTTTAAAAAATAATTTCCTTCTACTTTAGTCATTATTGATGGTACTGAATGTAAGACCCAGGTGCCATCTGCACTGGCTTTACAGAGTCAGCTTTATAGTGACTATAAGTCAAGCACAACCCTCAAAGCATTGACTGGATGTGATCCAAGTGGGTCTGTCATTTTGTGTCTGAGTTATTTACAGGTGCTGTATCTGATAAGGCAATTACTGAACACAGTGGTTTTTATGATGTACTTAAAACACTGAAAGTTCACAAGTGCAACAATCAAATGGTTGATAGCGACTCCACACATCAATTTACAGCAGCGCCGACACAAAAAGCTACAAAGCTCGCTAATTAGTTAAAATTCAAAGGTTTATTTGTCACCTATTTCAGTGTACAGGTACATTGAGCAGTGAAATGTTTTTTTCGCTAGGACCAGATTGCTACCGCGCCATCGTGTGATTAGCATAGCTAGGTGATTAGCCCATTGTAGCTAGTAGTTAGCAGATCTTAGTCTTATTTTCATTGTAAACACATCACTAACGTACTCACCCTGCTTTACATGTGCAGTAGGACTCCACGATTTTGTCCTGACGAATTTCAATGTGGAGTTTGTGAGGCGTTTGTGTCTTCCGCATAGATCGCCAACACTTAGCATCAAGTTTTATGTTGTCGTCTGCTCCGTCCGAAATCCGAATGTCATGAATATATCCTTGTGTCAAATAGTTCAGGCCTTTCTGTAGAACTCTCTTAGATAAAGTAGCGGCATTTGGCATGTTGTTCTAACTAAATGTATCTGTAGTCTAATATAAGAACCATGTTGTTCTAACTAAATGTATCTGTAGTCTAATATAAGAACCATGTTGTTCTCACTAAATGTATCTGTAGTCTAATATAAGAACCATGTTGTTCTAACTAAATGTATCTGTAGTCTAATATAAGAACCATGTTGTTCTAACTAAATGTATCTGTAGTCTAATATAAGAACCATGTTGTTCTAACTAAATGTATCTGTAGTCTAATATAAGAACCATGTTGTTCTAACTAAATGTATCTGTAGTCTAATATAAGAACCGTGTTGTTCTAACTAAATGTATCTGTAGTCTAATATAAGAACCGTGTTGTTCTAACTAAATGTATCTGTAGTCTAATATAAGAACCGTGTTGTTCTAACTAAATGTATCTGTCTAATATAAGAACCATGTTGTTTCTAAACTAATGTATCTGTAGTCCTAATATAAGAACCCATGTTGTTCTCACTAAATGTATCTGTAGTCTAATCTAAGAACCGATGTTGTTCTGAACTAAATGTATCTGTAGTCTATCTAAGAACCATGTTGTTCTACCTAAATGTATCCTGTAGTCATATAAGAACCAGTTGTTTCTAACTATGTAGCTGTAGTTCTAATGATCAAAGAACCATGTGGTTCTAACTAAATGTATCTGTAGTCTAATATAAGAACCATGTGTTGAGAGAGTGTATCATAACTAAGAGTCTATATATACGAACCATTGTTGTTCAATGAAATGTAATCTGTAGTCTAATATAAGAACCATGGTTCCAAAAGTTTTAACTTAAATGTATCTGTAGTCCATAAAGTAACCATGTTGTTCTAACTAAATGTAGCTGTAGTCTAATATAGAACCATGTTTTCTAACTAAATGTATCTGTAGTCTAATAAGAACCATCGTTGTTTAACTAAATGTATTGTAACATTAATCTAAGAACCATGTTGTTCTAACTAATGTATGCTGGTAAGTCCTAATCTAAGAACATGTTTGTTCTAGGACTAAACTGTATCTGTAGTCTAATATAAGAACCGTGTTGTTCTAAACTAAATGTATCTGTAGTCTAATATAAGAACCATGTTGTTCTAACTAAATGTATCTGTAGTCTAATATAAGAACCATGTTGTTCTAACTAAATGTATCTGTAAGTCTAATCTAAGAACCATGTCGTTCTCCACCAAAATGTATCTGTAGTCTAATATAAGAACCATGTTGTTCTACCTCAGATGTATCCTGTAGTCAATAATAAGAACCATGTTGTTTTCTAACTAATGTAATCTGTAGTCTAATAATCAAAAGAACCATGTTGTTCTAAACTAAATGGTATCTGTAGTCTAATATAAGAACCATGTTGTTCTAACTAAATGTTAGCTGTAGTCTAATATAAGAACCAATGTTGTTTCCTAACTAAAATGTATCTGTAGTCTAATAATAAGAACCATGTTGTTCTAACTAAATGTAATCTGTAGCTAATATAAGAACCATGTTGTTCTAACTAAATGTATCGTGTATCTAATATAAAGAACCAATCGTTGTTCTAACTAAAATGTAAATCTGTAAGTCTAATAAAAGAATCCATGTTGTTCTAACTTATGTATCTGTAGTCTAATATAAGACCATGTTGTTCTAACTAAATGTATCTGAGTCTAATATAATGAACCATGTTGTTCTAACTAAATGTATCTGTAGTCTAATATAAAGAAACCATGTGTTCTAACTAAATGGTAGCTGTAGTCTAAATAAGAACCATGTTGTTCTAACTAAATCGTATCTTGTAGTCTAATTAAGACCATGTTTCTAACTAAATGTATCTGTAATCTAATATAAGAACCATGTTGTCTACTAAATGTAGCTGTAGTCTAATCTAAGAACAACGTGTTGTTTCTAACTAAATGTAGCATTGTAGTCTAATATAAGAACCATGGTTGTTCTAACTAAATTGTAGTCTATATAGAACCGTGTCCGTTGACTAAAATGGTTTAGTAAGAACCTGTTGTTCTAACTACATGTATCTGTAGTCTAATATAAGAAGCCATGTTGTTCTCACTAATGTATTCTGTAGTCTAATCTAAGAAAACCGTGTTGTTCTAACTAAATGTGATCTGTAGTCTAATATAAAAAACCATGTTGTTCTAACTAAATGTAGCTGTAGTCTAATATAAGAACCGTGTTCGTTCTAACTAAATGTATCTGTAGTCTAATATAAGAACCATGTTCTTCTAACTAAATGTATCTGTAGTCTAATATAAGAACCGTGTTGTTCTAACTAAATGTATCTGTAGTCTAATATAAGAACCGTGTTGTTCTAACTAAATGTATCTGTAGTCTAATATAAGAACCATGTTCTTCTAACTAAATGTAGCTGTAGTCTAATATAAGAACCATGTTGTTCTAACTAAATGTAGCGTGTAGTCTAATATAAGAACATGTTGTTTCTAACTAATGTATCTGTAGTCTAATATAAGACCATTTGTTGTTCTAACTAAATGATCTGTAGTCTGAATATAAGAAACCATGTTGTTCAACTTAAATGTATCTGTAGTCTAATATAAGAACCATGTTCTTCTAAACTAATGTATCTGTAGTCTAAGTATAAAGAACCATGTTGTTCAACTAAATGTAGCTGTAGTCTAATCTAAGAACCATGTTGTTCTAACTAAATGTTAGCTGTAGTCTTAAATATAAGAACCATTGGTGTTCTCACTAAAATGTAGCTGTAGTGTAAAATTATAAGAACCATGTTGTTCTCAACTTAAAATGTAGCTGTAGTCTAGATATAAGAACCATGTTGTTCTAACTAAATGTAGCTGTAGTCTAATATAAGAACCATGTTGTTCTAACTAAATGTATCTGTAGTCTAATATAAGAACCATGTTGTTCTAACTAAATGTATCTGTAGTCTAATATAAGAACCATGTTGTTCTAACTAAATGTATCTGTAGTCTAATATAAGAACCATGTTGTTCTCACTAAATGTATCTGTAGTCTAATATAAGAACAACAATGTTTGTTCTAAACTTTAAATGTAGCTGTAGTCTGAACACAACAACGCGGGACAAGCTTTGTTTGTGGGACATCATGGCGGCTCTGTTGCAAGGGGCGTGGTCTTAAGAAATCAGGCAATCTTATTGGTTATTATTCTCCGCGTGACTGACAGGGTGGAAAGGTCCATTGCCATGTGACTAATGTCTAGTGACGTGAGAATGTCCACCTAGATGTGTGCTGACTAGATCAGTTTACCCATTGGTACGGTCCACTGGGTAGGCTGGTGAACAATGCATTGATCTCTCTCTCTCTCTGTCCTCTTCTCTCTCTCTCTCTCTCTCCCGCTCCCTCTCTCTCTGGGTTTACTTTAAGCAGAGATGTCTCGAGATCGAACCAGAAGCAGCTTTATGTCAAACAAAACACCAAGTCAGTAAATTAAGTGCACTGAGGCCAATTGAAGTGCTTACTTTGAGTTCCAGCAGCGTCTGAAGACCCAGGCACAGCTCAGACACCTCATCATCTGCAGGGAATGAGAGACGAGAGGAAGGGAGGGTTAGGGGAGAGAGAGAGGGGGAGGGAGAGGGAGAGAAGAAAGAGGGAGAGAGAGAGAGAGAGAGGGAGAGAGAGAGAAGAGAGAGTCGGAATGGGTGGGGGGGATATACAGTACCCTGCCGGTTGTGGAGCACCCTCGAATCAAAATGAATGCAAAACACGTCTCCAAATATGTGTACATAATATGTTGCCAAGCACATAATAATCATCTGATCTTCAAACGTTAGCCTCTCTCATTATGACGCAATTAGCCGTTCTAAATGCAAATGGGCGGCGAATTGCTGTGAATAAGCAATTCCACATTTTCAAACAAGTTCCAGAGACCCTGAAATCGCTTTCATGGACATAATGCGTCCTTTTGAAACGAGCACACACACGGCATGTTTAAATACGTTAAGATCCCTCCGTTACTTCTGCTCTGCTGCCGAATGGACGGAAAGTAGTCACGCGTACCGCCGGAATGACGGAGCAAACACACGCTCATGCACGAGCACACACGCACGCACACACACACACACACACACACACACACACACACACACGCACACACACACACACACACGCACGCATGTTTACACGGCAACTGTGCCGAAATAACAAAACCAAATGAAGCAAAGAAAAACACACGCACAGGCTCTGTGGCGCCAGATCAGACATTAATTCACCGCCAGTGTGCACTTTACTGTTAGCATACTGTACCGTCGTTAGCAATGCACGCTAACGTTGACATGCAATCATTTCCGGGTGTCAATTTAAACAGATCTTCGACGCATACTGTAATTGCAACTGCGAACCAAAGCAGATATTTTCTTTTTAATATGCACGGCATTAAGGAGCAGGTAGGGGTGAGGGAGGCATCTGGCTTGCCCACAGGTAGACTGCAGACTTCTGGGGATTCGAACCCTCGAATCCTCGGAAAGTCAAACTACTACTACTATGACGACCCCCCCCCAATCTCCCGATTCCCTATTGGTCGCTGCGTAACGGCGAGATGGAGCCAGCGGCGTGTGATTGGCTGGTCCACTCTGTACCTTTGACGTGGGCGGAGCAGAGGACCCTCTGTGTCCCCAGCTGCAGCTGAAGACCCGTCACTGTCCTGGGGGCCCCTGCACTGTCCTGCTCAGCGACCAGGCTGACAGGGAACACAGGACACACAGACAGTTAGAGAGCAGATAGAGAGACAGACAGGCATAGTAGACAGACAGACAGGCATAGTAGACAGACAGACATGCATAGTAGACAGACATGCATAGTAGACAGAACAGAAAAGACATGCACAGTAGACAGACAGACAGAACAGACAGACAGGCATGCATAATAGGTAGACAGACAGACAGCAGAAAACAGGATGCATAATAGGTAGACAGACAGACAGACAGGCATGCCATTAATAGGTAGAACAGACAGACAGACATGCATAGTAGATGCAGACACTTTTTCCCCTTGTATTTTTAAACTGTACTTAATAGGGTCTATCTAATTGTTTAAGAGTTGATTTAGAATCGTATGTTTAGAAGAATACTGTAGGAGTGAATGGGGAGTAAGCATTCCATTGTACTTACACGGCAATAAAGAAATCCCAAATTTCAAATCTTGAATCGTGAATCTTGAGAAAGTGGTGTCCATGAGACAGACAGAGAGACAGAGACAAAACCAAACATTGATTCCTCACCCCAGCCTCCGGCAGCAGACACTGGAGATGTGGTTGTGCTGGCAACCGGTGTCGATGGACGCCCGGACGTCTGCCTCGCCGCACTGTAGAACCACCACACACACACACACACACACACACACACACACACACCACACACACACACACACACACGCACACGCACACAGACACACGGTTTGGGTCAGAACACATGAAAGCTGTGTTGTGTTACGTTGTAGGCTACAGTACAGTGTGTGTTGCACTAGAACTGGTTGACAGAATGTAGGTTAATAAAGTCACATGAATATAACTATTAGAATTAAGTCATGATAAACTAGATATAGACTGAGTGGTATTAACACAAATAAGTGTGTGTGTGTGTGTGTGTGTGTGTGTGTGTTCGGGTTACATGTAGGCTTACAGTCAAGCTGTGTGAGGGTTAAGAGAATGACAAACAGCTACTAATTAATTACTAATTATTTTGTGCATCACATTTGGTGTTAATGTTTGATTTGTCTTCCTAATGTGTTTTCTTCTCAGAATTGCTGATTTAATCATTTCGTTACTCATCCCCGTGGCTATTACACAAGGTCGGATATAACCACTTTTTTTGTTGTTCCTGTAAATTATTCATTGTTAGCAAATCTGGTTCCACAAATGTTCCAACATCGATAGCCAAGACAAGACAACAACAGCAACCTCTTGGGGGAGGGAAGGGGCGTCACGTGCGGGACACAGGAAATGATAGCTGCTGCCGTTGCGCGCTGGAAGTGATGTTATCAGGAGGAGACGGTTGCTACGGTAACTGTTCGAGCGGGCGACGACGACGACAGCGCAGAAACAAAAAACGCTCTGGCTGATTAGCTCCTTGCGGTCGCAACGGGAGCGGGGGCCATAACAAGACGACGGCGTCTCATGTTTATCATCAACAACTGGAGTACCAATGGTGGCTTCTAACTGATCAGTCGGAGAAGAATGAGAAGAAATAGATATGAGATCAAAGTTAAAAACTGGAAATAACTATAAAAATAATAAAACAATACAGTTAAGGTTAAAAGACCATTAGACACAAGTATCCCTTTTCAAAGGAAGACAGCGGAGTCTCATAATTAATCCCCTTTAAATATGTATGATTGTGATTTTCCATTGTGACATGGAAAAGCCATGTCGTGATCGCGGTAGACGTGATGTAAAATGTTTGCAACGCCTCAATCAGACGCCACACGCTAGACTCTGTGTGTGTGTGTGTGTGTGTGTGTGTGTGTGTGTGTGTGACTGACAGCTCTGTAGCAAGGAAGGCGGGGAAACAAGATACCGCCGCCGCCACCATGACGACGGCGGAGGACCCACCGCAAACAAGCATGTCACACACACTCGCCGAGACATTAAAGACGCTCCTGTTGTCCGCCACGTTTGTGTCTCAGATCGCCTCCGACGACAGCAGCGACAGCATCTCAAACAGGTAGCAGGTGTCCTGCATGACATCCCCCCCCCCCCCCCCCCCCCTGCCACCCCCACCTCCCTCACCCCCCCCCCTCCTCCTCCCTCTGGGCAGACCACATCAGAGGGACGAAAAAACGTATTCACAGCATATGTTGTCGCTGTGGTGTGTGTGTGTGTGTGTGTGTGTGTGTGTGTGTGTGAGGGGGCAGCAGCAGCAGCAGCAGGTGGAGAAGCAATATGGCACCTCCATGGCGTGGCGTGCCCCAACACCGCCTATAGCTGCAGCCTCGGAAACCTGATATAACGATTCCACAAGCAGCGGGTCTAGACGAGAGACGGTTATCGTGATTAACAATAAGGTCTTGTGCATTATAATAATGTGCTTATGCATTCACAATCCCATGACACAGCCTCCAACACGGCCCTACATTTACATTGATGGGATAGTATAGTACGAGAGTAACATGAGCGTGGTGTTCCCTTCTCTCTGCTGGTCCGAACCCCTTTATCGAGTCGTTTTAAGGGCATACTTCGAAATAAGATGACAAAACTGGGCGTTGCGATGCCTCTTGATTGAAGTCTTTATTCCGCGGCTTGACGACGGCACTCGAAGAAAGACTCACAGTGAGTTACGGGCCGTCCTCCTGATCTCCTGTCTCTCCCACGTACTTGGGACTGGGTCCAGGAAAGACCCTGAAATATCACACCGGTACTCGTCCCCCTTTCCCTCACAACGATAGCAAGTCCTGGTAAACCAGTGGTGTCTTATTGTCTGATTGATTGAGATCCTACATGCTGTGCTCTCCAGGCGCGTAGGGCTACAAGCATACAGCAACAACCAGTCTCTATCTCTGCCCAGCAGCCAGGCGGTCCACTTTTGTCGCCAGGCCTGCAAATCACTTGCTTTTGTGTTAGCCTCCCACGAACCCACCGCGCCCCCCCTCACCCTCACCCGCCCCCCCCACCCCGCCCCGCCTCCAAACCCAAATAGATGGATAACTGTGGGTTGAGCATTTGCATTTCACAAGTCGGTGAAACGGCAAAAAAAAAAACAGAAAAACGAGCGATAAGCACAATGGGTAACCAGGACACACAACAATGACTGCTGAGCACGATGTTTTTAAGTCTAATCTTCCCGATGATGTCGCCTCTAATTGCTGTCGTAAGCGAGGCCCAACCGCAGAGCTAGCCGTTGTGCTAGCCACCACCACCACCACCAGCGCCACCACCAGCACCACTAAGCCCTCCATCATTGCGATCAAGTGAAGCCGAAACATAAATAAACCCATTTGACGACAATTGATCTGCTGATTCACAGCGTTTACGGCGGACGTTTCTGCCCGCGCTGATGTGGCGGTTTTGGGCGCAGACACCCATTGTGTGAGATGAATGAAAGAAAGAAAGAATGAGCCCTAATTGAGGGGATTCTATTTTCGGTAGAACCTGTTCAGTGTGCACGGTTTTGTCTGAGGCTGAGGCTGAACTGTTGCGTAAGAGAGACCGCACCGTTCAACACCGTCCACGCGATGAAAAGGAAAACTACGAACACAACACAGCAGAGGTCTCTGTCCGCTTATCCCTTTGTCAACGTGGGCAAGGTTGTGTCATAAATAGATATTTTATAGTGTTATATATATATGGCCCCCCCCAAAGAATCGCCACCTTATCGTGGTGGGGGGGTTTGGGTGCCCCCGTGACCCTGGGAGCTGTGTTGTCCGGGGCATTAGCCCCTGGTAGTGTCTCCCAAGGCAAAGTGGTCTCAGGGGAGGGGCCAGACTAAGAGCGATTCAAAGACCCCTTGAAAAGACTCCTGGAAAGAACAGTCACATCGCCCGGACAAGGGAAACCGGGGCCCCCTTCTGGAGCCAGACCTGGGAGGGGAGCTCGCCGGCGAGCGTCTGGTGGCCGGGCCTGGATCCACGGGGCCCGGCCGGGCCAAGCCCGAAAAGACAACGTGGAGTCACCTCCCTGTGGGCTCACCACCTGCAGGGAGAGTCATTGGGGTCGGGTGCGTTGTATACCGGGCGGTAGGCAAAAGCGGGGTCCTGGGCGTGCGGATCCCCATCATCGCCGACTGGTTCTAGGGACGTGGAACGTCACCTTACTGGCGGGGAAGGAGCCTGAGCTGGTGCGGGAGGTGGAGCGGTACCAACTAGATATGGTTGGGCTCACCTCCACGCACAGCACCGGGTCACAGAACCAAACTCTTGGAGAGGGGTTGGACCCTCTACTTCTCCGGAGTTGCCCAGGGTGTGAGGCGCCAGGGGGGTGTGGGGATACTCACAAGTCCCCGGCTGAGCACCGCTGTGTTGGAGTTCTCTCCGGTGGACGAGAGGGTCGCCTCCATGCGACTGCAAGTCGCTGGGAGGAAGGCTCTGACTGTTGTGTGTGCCTACGCACCAAACAGCAGCTCAGAGTATCCGGCCTTCTTGGAGTCCTTGGGTGACATCCTGGAAAGGGTTCCATCAGGGGACTCCATAGTTCTACTGGGGGACTTCAACGCAGACGTGGGCAATGATGGAGAGACCTGGAGGGGAGTGATTGGGATGAACGGCCTGCCCGATCTGAACCAGAGTGGTGTTTTGTTATTGGACTTCTGTGCTAGTCATGGACTGGCCATAACAAACACCATGTTCGAACATAGGGTGGTCCACAAGTGTACCTGGTACCGGACCACCTTAGGCCAAAGGTCGCTGATCGACTTTGTAATCGTATCAGCAGATCTGCGGCCGCATGTTTTGGACACTCGGGTGAAGAGAGGAGCAGAGCTGTCAACTGATCACCACCTGGTGGTGAGTTGGATCAGATGGCGCGGGAGGCTGCCAGACAGACCTGGTAAACCCAAACGTGTAGTGAGGGTGAACTGGGAACGTCTGGTGGAAGCCCCTGTCCGTAGGGTCTTTAACTCCCACCTCCGGAAGAACTTCTCGTGCATCCCGGGGGAGGTTGGGGACATGGAACATGAGTGGGCCATGTTCAGAGCCTCCATTGTAGAGGCTGCAGCTTGGAGCTGTGGTCAAAAGTCTGTCGGTGCCTGTCGTGGTGGAAACCCAAGAACCCGTTGGTGGACACCAGCGGTGAAGGAAGCCGTCAGGCTGAAGAAGGAGGCCTTTCGGGCCTGGTTGGCCCAGGGGTCTCCTGAAACAGCAGACAGGTACCGGGAGGCCAAAAGGACCGCAGCTTCAGCGGTTGCTGAAGCAAAAACCCGGGTGTGGGAGGAGTTCGGGGAGGCCATGGAGCAGGACTTTTGGTTGGAAGTTCTGGCAAACTGTCCGGCGACTCAGGAAGGGAAAGCAGGGCTTGGCTCAGGCTGTGCTCAGTCGGGGAGGAGAACTGCTGACCCAGACTGAGGATATTGTCGGGCGGTGGAAAGAACACTTTGAGGAGCTCCTGAACCCGACCAGTACGTCCTCTGTGGAAGAGGCAGAGTCTGAAGACTCGGGGGAAGTCTCACCCATATCCTTGGTAGAGGTCACTGAAGTAGTCAAAAAGCTCTTCAGTGGCAAGGCGCCAGGTGTGGATGAGATTCGCCCTGAGATACTGAAGGCTCTGGACATTGTCGGGCTGTCGTGGCTGACACGCCTAGTCAATGTAGCGTGGAGGTCGGGGACAGTACCTGTGGAATGGCAGACCGGGGTGGTGGTCCCCATTTTCAAAAAAGGGGACCGGAGGGTGTGCTCCAACTATCGGGGTATCACACTGCTCAGCCTCCCCGGGAAAGTTTATTCCAGGGTGCTGGAAAGGAGGCTCCGGCCGATTGTCGAACCTCAGCTCCAGGAGGAACAATGCGGATTCCGTCCTGGCCGTGGAACAGTGGACCAGCTCTTTACCCTCGCAGGGTTGTTGGGGGGCGCATGGGAGTTTGCCCATCCAGTCTACATGTGCTTTGTGGACTTGGAGAAGGCCTATGACCGTGTCCCCCGGGGAATCATGTGGGGGGTACTACGGGAGTATGGGGTACCGGGGCCGTTGGTACCGGTTCTGTTCGTGATCTTCATCGACAGAATCTCAAGGCGCAGCCGAGGTGAGGAGAGTGTCCGGTTTGGGGACCTCAGAATTGCATCTCTGCTCTTTGCAGATGATGTGGTTCTGTTGGCTACATCAGACCGTGACCTCCAGCATGCACTGGGGCGGTTTGCAGCCGAGAAGCGGTCGGGATGAGAGTCAGCACCTCAAAGTCTGAGGCCATGGTTCTCTGCCGGAAAACGGTGGAGTGTTCCCTCCGGGTTGGGAGTGAGTTGCTGCGTCAAGCGAAGGAGCTCAGGTATCTCGGGCAAAATGGAGCGGGAGATGGACAGACGGATTGGTGCAGCGTCTGCAGTGATGCGGGCGCTGTACCGGTCCGTTGTGGTGAAGAGGGAGCTGAGCCGGAAGGCGAAGCTTTCGATTTACTGGTCCATCTACGTTCCAACCCTCACCTATGGTCACGAGCTTTGGGTAGTGACCGAAAGAATGAGATCGCGGCCGAAATGAGTTTCCTCCGCAGGGTGGCTGGGCTCAGCCTTAGCGATAGGGTGAGGAGCTCAGACATCCAGAGGGAGCTCGGAGTAGAGCCGCTGCTCCTCCGCATTGAAAGGAGTCAGCTGAGGTGGTTCGGGCATCTGATTAGGATGCCCCCCGGGCGCCTCCCTTTGGAGGTTTTCCGGGCACGTCCAACTGGGAGGAGACCTCGGGGCAGACCCAGAACCCGCTGGAGAGATTATATATCTCATCTGGCCTGGGAACGCCTCGGGACCCCCCAGGAGGAACAAGAGAGTGTGGCTGGGGAGAAGGAAGCCTGGGGGGCCCTGCTTAGCCGGCTGCCACCGCGACCCGGCCCCGGATAAGCGGACGAAAATGGATGGACGGATATATATATGGCTCACTCTGCCGGCTCGATGTGGACACTACGTCACGATGGCCTGGACGGTGCATTTTTAGAACGGGTGGATGGGAAGAAAATGTCAGACTTCCGCCAAAAAGAAAAAGAAGAAGAAGAAGAAGAAGAGGATGAGGAGGAGGTGGGGGAGGAGGAGGAGGAGGAGGAGGGGCTTCTTGTTTGCATGTCTGTGTGTGTGTGCGCATGTGTGTGTGTGTGTGTGAGACCAGGCCACCTTGCACTGCACCACCAGGGCCACAAGCGTGGTGGGGCTCGCCGTCCCACCCTCCTCCTCCTCCTTCTCCTCCTCCTCCTCCTCCTCCTCCTCCCCCTCCTCCTTCACACCCGGGGTCGCGGTTGGGGTCAGGGGCTTGGCGGCTGCATCACCTCCGCTGCTGTCCTCCTCCTCCTCCGAGCGCAGGCTCCGCTCGCTCTCCTCGGGGGACTCCCGCTCCTCGGCGGAGTCCCCGGCCGTGCTCTCGCTCGTCTGCTCCTCGGCTCCATCGCCGCTCCTGCCCTCCTTGTGGTCGGCCAGAGGCGAGCGGACAGGACCCCCGCCGAGACCGCCGAGACCGAGACCCCCGCCGCCGTCGCCTCGCACCTCCGCTCGCAGCCGGGGGGCGCTACCCTCGATCAGCCGCCGCTGGACGATGTTGTGGGGTTGCTGGACGAGGGACAGAGAGGGAGAGACAGAGAGAGAGAGAGAGAGAGAGAGAGAGAGAGAGAGAGAGAGAGAGAGAGAGAGAGAGAGAGGGGGTGTACTTCAACAGGTGGCCACCAGGAACAGATACAGACACACACTGAATGAAGAACTTCAAATCACTTATTGTTCGATGTTTTCAAAATGGCCCTTGAAAAGGCGCAGACGATTTGAGGTTTGCTGGCAGCCTGGCATGGCAAGAATATTTAATGGGGGCTCACAGCTTGAATTCATATCTCCCGTCGCTGTGAGGTACTGACTACAACTGAAGCCACCGCATGTCTGCTGAAAAAGAGCGAGGATTGATGGATGAGAGAGAGAGACAGAGAGAGAAGTAAATAGAGAGGGGCTCACTTGTCGTATGATAATGTTAACCCGACACGCAACGCCAGCACCAACACCAACATCGTACGCGCTGATGTGTCGTGTCTGGGTAACCGGTGGCTCCATTAAGGCCCAGCGATCTCGGCCCGATATCCCAGTCACACTATTACTATGATGATCATGAGTGTGTGGACGCATATCTTAAAAGCATCAGGATACAGCCTCTCTCTCTCTGTAGAGATATATCGCTCTCTCGTCTTGCCCGTAGGCTAAAACGATGCTGCTGGGGGTGTTCATGTCATCTAATTTACCAGCGGGTTAGCGAGGGGGGATCGAGACGGAGACGGAGATGGAGACGGAGATGGAGATAGAGATAGAGATAGAACACGTTTAACTAGCCGCCGGCATCGCCATGGCCTCTGCTCTGCTTCTTTTTCATGAATCTGATTGGATTGGCACGCTGTCAATCTAGATCCGTAGATCCGCCCCTGATTGACACAGGAGAAACCCCCCCCCCCAGCGTGGTAAGTGCATCATCATCTAGAGAGAGTGCACCCGTGGAGCTAATTAGCAAGTTGAAGGTGCACGACTTGTTTCTCCCGCCTCTTGCGCACAAGCGACAAGCTACAGGACCCCACCTCACCTCGGGATTAGCTCGAGCTGATCCCGAGGTGAGGTGGGGATCGGGAACCACAGGCTTTGAGCGGAGACGAGACCGAGAGGAAGTGGATAATGTAATGCCAACGTCTCACAGCAGACGGGAGGAAAAGGGCACGGAGAAGATTGAGTACGACAGCCCGGAGACACACAATGTCATTTCCCTCAATTTCTCTCTCTCTCCCTTCCTCTCTCTCTCTCTCTCTCTCGCTCTGTGTGACGGCGGGCATCTGTTTTTCCCACTCTCTGTCTGTTATCGGTCGCGCTGGGCACCGCTACACCAGGGGCAGCAGCTTAGCGGGAAATCGCGTTACCATGCGTGCAGACTTGTCCACGACTCGGTGGACGCCAGCGACAACAAAATCGCTCCCAGAGAGACAGAACGATGTGCAAATTTGTCCCCCGCCGGTTTCCGTATAATTTGATACTTTATAAGAAGGGCTCTTTCGGATGATCACAACGTACTTCATAACCAGACGTAACCAAACCCCCTGGCTTGTTGTCAGTGGAAATTCCCAGTTAGTTATGCAACGTGAGGAGACATTTCATCTGCTTCGTCATACGATACTCGTCCATCTTGTAGTAGCTGGACACATTTTTTCTTCTTGCACAGAGAAGTATCATGATTGAAATTCCACCTGCCATGCACCTCAGAGCTGACGTCACGCGGTCATCAATAATGGAACCTCGGACGCCATCTTTGATTTGATTCTCCGTCTCGCTCGCATCTTCCTCCCTCCTTCCTTCCTTCCCTCCCTCCCTCTCTCCTCAGGGGCCAACCCTCTATCCTCTCAGGGTAATTCATTCATTTTTAATGGCCGTTGCCGACCACATACCGCTTAAAGGATACCCGGGTCTTGGAGCGCCTCACACCTCCGTGACAGAGGGGGAATGTGTCCGGTTGACGACAGTACGCCATCGCATCCCTGCTAAAACAAGGGCTAAGCTACAGTGCTAGTGCTAATAAATAGCTAATAGCAGGCGCTAGTGGTTATCTTTAACAGGTTGTTAGGTTTTCTTTAGCATCGATCAAGCAGTTTAGCTAGCTGGTTCGCATGGCTTGTCTGAGGAAATGTTAGCGTGACTGTGCTACATTAACGATTAAACACACACACACACACACACACACACACACGCACCAAAAAACATGCACACATACACGCAATATTTGTGTCTTTTCATGGTCCACCGGTCATGGACGGAGCTGACCAGCCCAAGCCACCATTGTTCTCTCCCTCTCTTCAAATCTCACTCTGCCTCTTGCTCTCTCGCCCCATCTCTCTGAGATCAGGGGCAGATTGCCGTGTGGCTCGCTCTCTCTTACTCTCTACTTATCTCTCTCTCTCTCTCTCTCTCTCTCTCTCTCTCTCTCTCTCTCTCTCTCTCTCTCTCTCTCTCTCCACACAACACCATCTATCCTCCCCCTGGTGTGTCTGCCTCCCTCGCTCACACACTCCGTTCGCTCTCCACTTTTATCTCTCTCCCCCTTCACTGTTTGATCTGCCTCTCTCTTTCTCTCACCCCCCCCCATCTCTATCTCCTGCCCCCTCCCTCTCCCATCTAAGTAACGATGAAGAGCTCAAGAGGAGAGCGAGGTTTCGTGGGGGGGGGGGGTTCGTTTTTTTGTTTTTTTTGTCGTCCTCAAGTATTTTTAGCCTGGTAACCCCCCCCCCCCCACCATCTCTCTCCCCCACCCTACCCCTCCTCCTTCTCTCACACACACGCACACACGCACACACACACACACCCCTCCCAGAGCCTTGCACATCACAGCTGAGGCAGGGGCTGGCTGCTGGGTGAACGGATGGATGGATGAAAATACAGGCGGGGGTCGCTCGGCTGATTAGGATGATTGACAGCCTCTCAGCTCCTCTGAGGGGGCTGCACTTTGATTTGTCTGCAAAACCGTGAAATGAAAACCCACCCCCCCCAACACACGCACGCACGCAGCCAAGACGGCAGCCGAGGCGTACTTCAAATCATGTACTTAAAATGTTATAATCGCGTGTGACACCTCCTCCTCCTCCTCCTCCTCCTCCTCATCCCCATTTCGACACGATAATTAAAAACCCCGCCCCCGGGGAAAATCGTTTAGCCCCCAAGAGAATGTTTATTTTAGCTCGGGGAACCGATCACGGCATCACACACGCAGTTTCGGTTTCCGTACAACCCTGGGTTTTTCCCGCCATTTTGAGGTACCCGTGAAGAAGAGGATGTTGAGAGTTGCCGGGTGGAAATCAAATAGAGCAACAACAGACACTCATGCTGGAGTACGCCTCAATTTACACTGGGCTTGGAGGAGAGAGACAGAGATCGAGAGAGAGTGACAGCTTGACATTTGGGTGTGGAGGAGAGGCTGGATGAGGCATATCTCGTACATCTCGGTACACAGCTGCCCAGGCCAGGTTTTGCTCACATATTGAGCTCTTTCTCTGCCACTCCCCCCTTTTCCCTCACCCCTTTTCTCTCTCACTCTCTTCCTGCTTTCTGTACAGTTATATAATGACATAAAGGAATAAAAAAGGAGATGAATGCAATTGTATATACCAAATAAAAATCTGTAGCCACCTCACTGTGCCTCTCCCCTCCCTCTCTCTCTCCTCCCCCCCCCTCCATCTCTCCCTCCCTCCCTCCCTATATCCTTCCCTCCCTCCCTCCCTCTCCCGTTCCCTTTGCATTTGCCCTTTTTATCCTCTACCCCCCCCCCCTCTCCCGTTGCTGCAGCGTCACTCCTGTGAGAGGGGGGGGGGCGAAAGAGAGAGCGGGAGAGAGAGCGCAATGGAGAGAGACAGAGAGAGAGCGAGAGAGGGGGAGAGGGAGAGAGAGAGAGACAGAGAGCGAGCCTCCGGGCGAGAGAGCAGCCCAGCGAAAACAAATGGAGTCTTACGTAAGCAGCTCCACTGTTGCGTTGCACAGTAGACTGGAGGGGCCAGGGAGTCAGGAACAGAGCCCAGAACCAGTGGCCAATAAGTGACCTACTACACCGTGTGTAACCCCCCCCCTCCCCCGCCGCATAGACCACATACACAATAACATCACCATGTCCCCCTCTCTCTCCCGCTCTCTCTAATGGATATCTCCTGTATTTCTTAGGCCAGGGATTGAGGGAAGGCATTGGAAGTCAAAAGGATTCATATTTACCATATGATTCACACAAATGTGAATATTTGAGTTGATGACGCTTGTGTTGGTGATGCCTGTGAAACACATCTTGTGTCTAAAATGTACCATTGCTGGGCGCTGCAGTATTCACAGTACTAGGTACCAGTACCAGGACTATTGTCACAAATCTATTCCCCAATGTTGTATCTCAAGAAGTCTTGGCTATAGTGTTTTAGCATGCCATCGCTCTAATACTGGCCCTATAGAGTGGGCTTTCTGTGAACATTTACCCAGCATGCAACTGTGATGGGCCTCTCTGACGAAGGATTATCCAAAAGTGAGTGCATTGGGGTGAGGGTGAAAACGATCATCAAAGCGAAAGTGAAGGAGTGAGATGAGAAATTGCTCGGGGGGCCTGGCGCTCTGGTTTGCGAAACCAGTGTCTGAGACGCAATTCACACAGAGCTTTTCCAATATGATGTTGGAATTGGGAGCGAGAGAGAGTGTGCGTGTACGTATGTGGGCCTTATTCACCTCGTGGTCATCTTGGGGTTCCATCTTAGTTCCCCCTTGCCCACCCACCCCCACCCACACACCCAGCTAGCGTTTAGAACCAAAATGGCTGCTGGGGCGACCAAGGCCCAGGGAGACTCTTTTCTTTTGTGAGAGAGAGAGAGGGAGAGAGCGCTTTGGGAAATCTGGCAGCCCGCCTTTGTTCTCTAAAGTATGTCAAGACGATGACATCAGAGGGCTGGAGCCCGTCGACGGGAGACAGACATGGCAGACACACCGGTCTCTTCTTCTACTTCTTCTTCTTCTTCTTCTACTTCTTCTGTGGTTTGTTGATGGCAGCGAGGTAATCAAAGATGGCGGGTCAGAGAGGACAACCGTAGGGAGGGGACTGTCGCTCGGCGGGGAGATTGGTGTTGCATGTAGACGCACCGTTATTTGTAATTGTGTTGTGCATACATGCCATGAGGTCTCTCTCTCTCTCTCTCTCTTTCTCTCTCTGAGGGGTGTGTGTTACAGAGAACAGACTTCCTGTGCACGCCCAGCTCTCACCCGAGTCTAAATGTTTGATGATCTATCCACGGCCGTCACTTCTTGTTTTTGGCAGCTGGCAACCCAAGATAGACCACAGACACCCACAGTTCACACAGACACCTACAGGCACCCACACACATACTCACTCACTCACTGAGAGAATCATACACACACACACACACACACACACACACACACACACACACACACACACACACACACAGGTGATCGACATGGAGATAAAGTCTGTCAGAGATCAGGTGGCTCTGGCTTGAGTAATTAGCAGTATCATCTTCTGCGCTCATCAACGCCATCGATTGGTTTTCTCAAAACACACACACGCACGTACACACACACACACACACACACACACACACACACACACACACACACAGACACACACACACAACACAGTGTAAACATGAAAGGCCTTCTAAAAAAACCTGCATCTCCATTGGACGGTATGCATGACATTTCCACGTGTTTATTTATTTAGAAGGACGCAGGTATGGCTGGGATGAGGTTGAAATTGACGAGGGGGCGCTGTAATAAGCCTACTTAAAAATGAAAATAACTGGATAACTAATAACTTACTAAAATAATTGATTCAAGCTGACCTGCACTTCCTCAGTTCCCCTTTCATAATAAATCAACCACAGGAAGCCAGAAGTGAACAGATAGCATCATCCACAGCATAAAACATCCAAAACACACATGATTACAAGATCATTTTACCAGCCTACCCAGGGGACTGTATCAACAAGTGAACTGATCTAGTCAGCATACATCTAGATGGACATTCCCACTTGTGATGTCACTAGATGGTAGTCACATGGCAATTGTGAA
Organism: Coryphaenoides rupestris; assembly: GCA_002895965.2. Taxonomy (NCBI): domain Eukaryota; kingdom Metazoa; phylum Chordata; class Actinopteri; order Gadiformes; family Macrouridae; genus Coryphaenoides; species Coryphaenoides rupestris. The sequence goes on along the minus strand of PIJE02000683.1, from coordinate 14,618 downwards.
ATGGCTTGCAATGGCTAATGGCTCACTTTAGGGGACTAATCACACTCACACCTGGTGTGAAAACTGCTCTTTATCCCGTTCCTGTTTAGCTCCGATCCAGCAGCAGCGGTGGGGTACTCACCAGGTCTTTGGAGGTGCCGAGCCGCTTGAGTCCGTCCAGGGGGAGCAGGTCGGCCGAGTCCTTGTGCGTGAACAAGGTGGCCTGCTTCAGTCGCCTCTGCTGGTGGAGCACGGCCTTGTCCCGCAGAGCCAGCTCCCCTTTCTTGGTCGCCTCGCTCATGGTCTCGTTCCGGCCAAAGAGCAAGCAGATCTCCCCCACTTCTACCCTTCCTCTCCTAGTGTTGTGTGTTGTTCCTTGGTCTGTAACCAGCTGACCCCCCTTGGAGCTGAGGGTGGGAGGCGGTGCCTGTGGAGTTAGTGTGTAGCCGGTGAGTTAGTCAGTCAGTCAGTCAGTCAGTGAGTTAATCTTTGAACTTGAAGGGGCTTGAGAACGTGGAAGAAGAAGAAGAAGAAAAAGAAGAAGACTCACACTCCTCACTCCTCGTGGAGGGAAACGAAACAGAGTAAGCAAAGTGGTGCCGATGTGAGAGCACACACACACACACACACACACACACACACAGAAGCCCCCCAACTCCCCCTCTCTCTCTCCTCCCTCTCTCTCCTCTCAAGGCAGGAGGCACCACTGAGGGCAGACAAACGCAGAAAAAAACAGGCAGCAAGGTTCCCCCCCTGGTTCCGTCGCCTCTTGGTCTCCGATGTGTGGTGTGGTGTCCTCTTTCAGGTCCTCCAGGTGATTCCCCCCCCCCCCCCCCCCCCCCCCCCCCCCCCACACACACACACACACACACACACACACACCCTCAGGAAACCACTCCGCCCTTCCAGAAGAATGTGATCCTCAACATCAACAACAACAACAGTGGCAGCAAATAGTTCCTGTTAGAGACGCACCTGTTCTTGTCGAGGGTGAGGGGGGGGGGGGGGAGGGGGTGGGGGGGTGATGATGATGGTGGTGGTGATGGTGGTCTCAGCTGTGGCGTTCTCTCTGTCGCAGAGGCTGGGTGCTGCTTCTGTTCCTCCTCACCTCTCTTCTGCACATGAAGAACCACCTGCCAGCACTGGAGCGGTAGCGTTAGTGTGTGTGTGTGTGTGTGTGTGTGTGTGTGTGTGAATGTCTGCTGTGGACTGTGTGTGTGTGTGTGTGTGTGTGTTTTGTCCCCTCCCCTCAGTGGTCTGTCCTTGTAGCGCTCTCTCGCTCTCTCTGTCCTTCCCTCTCGCTGGCTCTCTCTATTTTGCGCTCTCCCTCTCGCTCTCTCTTGTGTTCTGCGTGTGCCTCTCTCTCTCTCTCTCTCTCTCTCTCTCGCTGTGTCTATCTGCTCTCGCTCTCTCCACTTTCTTACACGCATCTGCCATCACAAGGTGTATCGCCTACCCTCCTGTCAACCCCTCTGTCTCTCTCTCTCTGACACACACACACAAACGAAACAAACCCTGTGACCCCTCCACACACACACACACACACACACACACGCCTATCAATCAGCCATATCAATGCTCAACAACGGTGTAAAGACTCACACATTATGAGCTGTATTCATTACTATTAAAAAGACACTTTGACTTTGACTCTCTACACATGACTGTTGGCGTGTGCTGGTATGTCGCCATGTTGGTCCCTATACGGCCGTTGTGAACGTGTCACGATGTTACACACAGCGGATCGATCGGCCTCACTGAGTCGTTTAATTGATTTCTCCCCCCCACCCCCCACCCCCGTCCCCCACCCGGCAGGGCTATGAATTAAAGAAGAGAATCCGGTGCTTTAATTGGCCACTGAAATAACGGATGCTGTTGACAGACTCTCACACGACACGAACGAACACGACTGATAGCCTGCGTCCTTCCTTTTCAAAACGTGTTGTTTCACAAAGCACAATTAATCCCACCCATTGAGCACCTGTTGCATACATCAGTAGCCTACATTTATGGAGGACCAACACTGCCTAATGTGCAGCCTAATTAATTAATGAATATTAAAGAAATATTAATGTAATCAATTTGACCAATAGCATATGTTGTATTCATTTAATGTTATAATTATTTCCCGATGTATTCTTTTCTTCGTATATTTATTTGTGTTAATTATTTCTCTGTTAATTTCCATATTTATTCATTCATGCACTACTTCAACCATATGTTAATGAGGGGGCGTGTCCTGACTATCTAGGCATTAGCAATCAAACCCACCACACCACAGTGTGCACAGCTAAACACTGAATAACATTTGCATATTTTAACATGCATAATAATGCATAATGCATAATACATAACATCCAATATATAAAAAAGACGAGAATGACGTTCAAGTGTTTATTGGTAGGAAGAGTATTTACAACATTAACAGTAAGGGGCATGGGGCAGCAGCGGACGACCAGTTCTTGTGTTGTCATGGAGATTGGGCAACGCCATCTTTGTAGAGTATGTCTGCCACCAGCTTTCGAACTGCTGTCGGGTCCTCAGCATCTGTGGGATTGAAACCATAGACTGTAAAATATAGTGAAACCCAACCATGGAGATGTGAGCTTTGGCACTCCACCCTTACTGTGTGCGGTCCCTTGTGCACGCTCACCATCAAAGCACTGGCAGTCGCACCATCAAAGCACTGGCAGTCGTGCCATCAAAGCACTGGCAGTCGCGCCATCAAAGCACTGGCAGTCGCACCATCAAAGCACTGGTAACCACACCATCAAAGCACTGGCAGTCGAGCCATCAAAGCACTGGTAATCACGCACTTCATCCCTTGCACAGGTATGTGCAAACGGACCACACAGCGGCAAACTTTCAGTTGTGCAAACTTTAAATTGTGTTTGCCAGTTGCTATACTTTAGCACCCCCCAGAGGCCAGAACCGGAATGCCATGCATGTTGTATCAGCCTACGGGGAGATGGTAAGCTATCGATTGTTTTTATTCTTATGTTGTTATGTTTGAGCAACCTCTGGCACAAGAATTTCCTTCGGGATTAATAAAGTTCTGTCTTATCTTATATTATCTCAGAGAGGGGAGCCCTCTGATTGGTTGAGGGGGAGCGCCACTCACTCACCCAGGCCCAGCTGAGCCAGCAGGCCCCGGAAGGCGGGCCTCTGGTCCAGGATGCGCAGCAGGTTGGTGGGCTCCATGCGCTCCAGGCCCACCCGCCAGTACACGTAGATCTTGTGGTTGAAGCCCACGTAGACGAGGCACGGGCTGTTCCGGCCCTCCTTGCACGTGTACTGCCCTGCGGCGCGGACAAACAAAAAGACACACATTTAAATTATTTCAATTACTTCAGAATCTGCTTTATTGCCTTTACTTTTACAAACAAAGAATGTGCTTTTGTGAAATTGGTGCATAACATTGAACATTAAACAGAAAGTAATAATGTAGAAATTCCAAAAAATATATTATATATAAACTCCTCAAAAAAAGTTTGGAAACGTTATTTCGGTCGATTATTCCTCCCCTTTAATAATACCAATTGGTATTGTATTTTATATCTTAGTAATACTTTTTTTACTTTTACTTTTACTAACTTTACTAATACTTTTACGAATACTTTTTTTGTTTGTATTGTCTGAAACGGATTTCAAACCAATCAATCAATCCCCATCTTTGCATCATCATGGACCATTTTCATCCATCACAGGTAAAAAAAAAAAAACCCAGAAAGACGTCACGCAAAAAAGTAACGTAAAGTAAAGTAACAGCCACTGTTTGTTTAGCGGCTGGAGTGGCACGCGTCCGGCGCACGCACAGGAGCCAAGGTGAACACGACAGGCGCGAGGAGGAGGAGGGGGAGGGGGGGGGAGGATGAGAGGGAGAGGGGGAAGGGGGCGTGGTCATCTTGCAGCGCGTGGGACCCGCGGATGAATTGAAAAGCGGCGCGGGCGTCCCCGTTGGCCTCAGAGCGCCTTGAGGAGCGTGCGACGCACACCGCCCTGGAAAGAATAAAATACAATAAAATAAAAACACTAAAGTGAGCATTTAGAGCCACGCGTCAGCTGCAACTTTCCTGAAACTTTTTTTTTCTCCTTCTTTTTTCTTCACTTATCTTTCCATCCATGGACATCACCGCCAAGATGGAGATCAGCATCAGCCAGCAGCAGTTCGTGCCGTCCGCCTGCTTCTTCGCGGCTCAGAGCGTCCAGCTGAGCCCGACCTGCGGCCACGACGAGTCGGCGGCGGCGTCCAAGCAGAAGCAGAAGCCGAAGCCGCGCTCCTCGTCGCCGGAGCTGCTGCGCTGCAAGCGGCGCCTCAACTTCGCGGGCTTCGGCTACGTGCTGCCCGTGCCCGCGCAGCCGCCGCACGCCGTGGCGCGCCGCAACGAGCGCGAGCGCAACCGCGTCAAGCTCGTGAACAGCGGCTTCGCCACGCTGCGCGACCACGTGCCCCAGGGCGGCGGCGGCGGCGGCGGCGGCAGCAGGAAGATGAGCAAGGTGGAGACGCTGCGCTCCGCCGTGGAGTACATCCGCGCGCTGCAGCAGCTGCTGGACGAGCACGACGCGGTGAGCGCCGCGTTCCGCGCCGGCGTGCTGCTGGCGTCGCCCGCCGCGTCGCAGGGCGGCGGCGGCGGCTACTCCACGCACGACATGAACTCCATGGCCGGCTCCCCGGTGTCGTCCTCCGCATACTCCTCCAACGCCTCCTCCTCGGACGAGGCCTCCTACGACCCGCTGAGCCCCGAGGAGAAGGAGCTGCTGGACTTCACCAGCTGGTTCTGAACGCGTCTGCACGGTAAGGACGCATCGCACTGCACTTTGCAGGCTGTTGATGCTCAATTTAATTGACGTCCTGCAAACATCGCTGTCTGGCTTTCTAACGTATTTACTTTGAATTGTTTTTTGTCTGCACAGAAATATGGATCAACATGTGAAACAAGTTTGCATCCAAGCGCTTGTGGTGGTCACCGCGGGAAGATGGAGATGGAGGTGGAGGAGATGTCCCCCCGACGTGGGGGTCGAGATGCACTTGTGGCCTCCTGTATACCAGGTGCTCTTGGTTTTTGGTCCAGAAAAACCAAACCCCAAACAACACCGAACCAAACCCCCCGCGATGGCTGGATGGCTTCCCCGGACCGCCCCCCCCCCCCCCCCCCCCCCCCCCGACCGGACCCCCAACAGACACGGGGCCCCGGACCCACCCAGACACGGGGCCCCGGAGAATAGGGGCCAAGGGACGGGGATGGACCCCTTCAGCACGCAACAAAACAAACATTTATTTAAAACGTTGCTCTTTCAACTATGCTAAACCCAATCCAAGAACACCAACTTGTTCATAAACTTTATTATGACTTAATTGGTTTATATCGGTAATAACATGCTTCCA
>PIJE02000682.1:245636-257290 GCA_002895965.2 Coryphaenoides rupestris | reverse complement strand
CGGGGTCAGCTAATTAGCAGTCCAAGTATGGCGGTGTTGGACGGGCTGGTGGGCGGCGGCCGTTGAGCCGTTGCATCGAATGGAGCGGGCGTCTAAGCCCAGCGGGGGGCGGGGGGGGCGGTGATTACGGGCGGGGGGGGTGTACCGCTGTGCACTTCCAATCACCGGCATGCCTAATGGTCCCTGATGCTACAGCTTGTCGCGTGTGTACCGCGGAGGGAACGCGGCGCACACACACACACACACACACACACACACACACACACACACACACAAGACACGCACACACACACACACACACACAAGACACACACACACACACACACACACACACACAGACACCACCGTGCGTGAGGTGCAGCAGTCAGTGCAGGGGCAGATGGGAGTCGGATGGGGGGGGGGCTCGGAATGCTGCCTCTGCTCAACCATGTGTGTGTGTGTTAACTTCCCATGGTGTCCCAAAAGAGTTGCCTACTCTCTCTCTCTCTCTCTCTCTCTCTCTCTTTACCTCACTCTCTCTCTCTCTCTCCCTCTCCTCTCTTCCTCTCTCTCTCTCTCTCTCTCTCTCTCCTCTCTTCTCTCTCTCTCTCCTCCCCACTCTCTCTCACTCTCCTCTTCTCTCTCTCTCTCTCTCTCTCTCTCTCTCTCTCTCTCTCTCTCTCTCTCTGTCTCTCTCCCCCCCCTCTCTCTCACCTCTCTCTGTCTCTCTTCCGCTGCTCACACATCATTAGGAGGCCAGGATAATAGCCAAGTAGCATGGCGTCTCCCTCCCCCGTCTCCCCCTCCCCCGCCACACAGAGAGCTCTCCAGCCACGACAGATGTCAATAATACCCCACCAGCACCACCAGCACCGCCACCAGCACCACCACCTCCACCACCACCACCACCAGCACCACCAGCACCACCAGCACCATCGCTACCGTGGCGGGGGGGGGAGGGCTATGGGGGTTAGAGTGGGGGTGGGATGGGGAGGGGGGTCTCTCTGGTTCGTGCCCACAGCTTGGCCTTGCCCACACACACACACACACACACAAACACACACACACACACACCCACGGCGGGTGGGAGGTGTGGAGGTGGCGGTGGGGGAGGGGGAGGGGGGGTATGGGAGTAGGAGGGCCCCTGTGTACTCTGGATCGTGGCCACGCCAGGACCAACCGCTGGCGGGGCCGTTTGTGGGGACTGTTGTGTACCACGTGTGTGTGTGTGTGTGTGTGTGTGTGTGTGTGTGTGTGTGTGTGTGTGTGTGTGTGTGTGTGTGTGTGTGTGTGTGTGTGTGTGTGCATGTGTGTGTGTGTGTGTGTGTGTTGTGACCCATTCGAATGTACCTTGGAGCAGAGATAAGTGATTAGGGCGTAACTCGGGACGCTCGCAATTGCAGCAGAGAGAGAGAGAGAGAGAGAGAGAGAGAGGGAGAGAGAGAGAGGGAGAGAGAGAGAGGGAGAGAAAAGCATCATTTAGGGTTTGGCCCCCAAAATCCAAATGATGTATCGGCAGACCAAACATCAGCAGATGTTTCAGTGCCTGTTTGGTGTCCTCATAAGCACACGGGGGCGTGTGTGTGTGTGTCTATGTGTGTGTGTGTGTGTGTGTGTGTGTGTGTGTGTGTGTGTGGCGTGTGAGTGTGTGTGCGGGGAGTCTGGCCGGCGGTTACCGCGGTAATAATAACAACAACAACAACAACAAAAACAACGACAACACAGGATCACCTGGATCATGGGGAGCTGGGGGGGGGGGGGGGGGGGGGGGGGGGGGGGGGGCGGGGCTAATGGAGGCAGAGCGAGACGCTTGGAACTCGGCCCCTTTCCCCTCGCTGTCCAAAAATCGGCTTTTAGAGCGGAAACGGCGGTGACCTCCGCAACACGATACGTCAGTACGGGGGGGGGGGGGTCGGGTGGCGGGGGGAGGCAAATTGTAATCCCTCATTTGAATATGCATTATGAGACTGAGGGAGGGAGGGAGGGAGGGAGAGGGAGGAAAAAAAAGAAAACCTGTCCTCCCCTCCGACCAGATTTGTGGCCAGAGGTGGTGGGAGGGGGTCGGCGGGCGGTGTGGGGCGAGGAAATTGTTGCGCATTTCCTGACAAATTGAGTTAAACGGACATTAAGTGGGACCTTAAGAATACAAATGGTCGTCTTTATCACAGGTGGACTCTGATGGCTTAATGGGGGGGGGAGTGGGGGGAGAGGGGGGTGGGGTTGGGGGGGGGGGGTGGCAGGCGAGCAGAACGGACCTGTAGGAGGATGGTGAAGAACGTGGGTTTGTGTGTGTGTGGGAGGTGCGTGTGGCGTGTGTTGTGTGTGTGTGTGGTGTGTGTGTGTGTGTGTGTGTGTGTGTGCGTGTGGGGGGGGGGGGTGGGGGTGGCAGGGACAAAGACGAGTCACTTTAATATCCGCCGTGCGTTCGGCCCTTTGGGTGCGGGGGGGGAGGGGGAGGGGGGGATGAGGGAGGAGGGGTGGGGGGGAGGAGGAGGGTAGAGATGGTACGCGGGTGGGAGGAGTAGACAGGGAGGGAGGGAGGGAGAGAGGAGGGAGGGAGGGAGGCGGGAGGCCGGGCCGGGGCGGCAGATGCCTGTACCGCTGCCAAGGGTTGTGGGTTGTTTTTCTTTACACACAAGGAACATGTTGGGTCTGCCCCCCCACCACACCACCACCACCCCCTCCTCCCCCCACCCACCCACCCCCCCCACCCCCCACCCCCAATAGGTTGGTCCTCCAGCTGAATCCGCACACACACACACACACGTGCAGAATTCTGGCCGTTTCATTTATTCATCTTCAGTATTTGCTGAATTATTTACCCATTCCGGTGCTTGTTTGGCCGTTTAACGACCTGCCCGGAGGCACAGGAGGTGGATTTCACTGATTGGTCGTCTCTCCCATAAAGTTCACCAAACGGCAAAGAGATTTGGTGGAGGGGGAGAAAAAAAAAGCCAAAACAAACGGTGATAAAAAAAAAACGAACACCAAAGGCAATTAGGATCTGGTAGCTTAACAATTTGTCCTGAAATGACTTTTTAGAATTTTTCTAAACCCGCTGTTGGCGAGAAGCGGATGGGATACAGGTTTCGGTTTATAAAAGCGCGTGAATCGATTTTGAGTTCGCGAGAAGCGATGACGTTGTTCGCCGACGATGTTTTTTGTCAAGCGTAAACCGTCGGGTGATATAAATGAAATCATCGACGCAACTACTACAACAACACAACATCACAAATACAAAAAGGGAGTCTACAGTGTATGTTGACTCGGGCCAAGAACCAAAACAAACAGTTCTGTATTTCATAACTTCATGTCATCTCCACCACCTTTATCATATATAAAAGATGATGGAAGATTTGCACACGTCCCCGAAGTTTTAAAGCCGCCGAGAGACGACCGTTCTGCCGATCGTTGTCGGGTTTCTGTCACGAGGGCCGCGTCCGACTCCCCGCCCTCCCACCTCACCTCTCTTCCTGCTCCTGCCCGCCTTCCGGTTGGTTTTTTTCCCTGAGAGAGGAACTCCTACAGCTTTGTTTTATTAACATCAGGGGATGCCCGTGGGAGATGGGCGCCGCGTGATCAAATTCCCGTCTAATTAAACGGAACCAGGGCTTCGGAGTGCCTGTCGCTGTTTAATATGTACAGAACGATGTTGATCGCACAAAGCCACTTTGCCTTTTGTCGGCGAGGAGGAGGAGGAGGAGGAGGAGGAGGATGATGCTGCTGGGGGGGGCGGGGGGGAGAAAAAAAAAAAATCCCCAAAACGTGGGCAGAATTAACCACGAGAGCTAACCGTAGCCGTAGCTTCCTCCGGTGACGTGCGTCGGCTGATCGTCCTCATCGTCGATTTACGGACGACGCTCTGATGTGAGACTCGACTCGCTCCTGGGGTCCTGGGTGTCAAAAACATGGCCGACAATATTAGCGGAATGAGAAGAGAGAGAGGGGGGGGGTGGGAAAAAAGAAAAAAAAAAGCCGCCGTACGCCTCACCTCCCCTTTAATTTGGAGGGTGATTGATAGACCTGCAGGCGATACTCCAGAGTGCACAGACTCGCTCCTGTCAAGGTTAAGGTTTTTTTAAAGACTCCTCGTTTGGCAGGCGTACCTCCTTAGCGGCGTCCTTGTCTTTCAGAACTTCCCCAGACGTGAAGTTCACTTTGTTTCATCCGCGGCTGTGAATAACACACGAGATCCCCGTGGCTGGATGGTAGGGTTAGCATCGAAGCTAATGCCGGACTTGTTTCGCGACGTTCCCGGCGTGCGCTCCGTCGCAATGCGGATCATAATGCGTTTTCTCATTTCTCGACTTGTCTCAAGTTAATGTTTTCTTACAGGTGAGTCACAGGTTGTGTGTGTGTGTGTGTGTGTGTGTGTGTGACCGGAATTCTAATTCAATAATGGAATGCATTGGAACCTGGTGGGGTTTAAGACTCCACCAGGTTGGGGGGGTCGTCGACCATTTTAATGACGGGCGGTTTTGAAGAGCGCCCATAGGAGGGATACAAATTCAATTTAGGTGTTCCTGCCGATCGATGACGGCAATCCCACCTTGATCTCAGGTTATGAATACCTGAGGAGTTGTTTCTCTCGCCGGGAATACTGATCACAGTTTTTGTTTTTGAAGTTCTCTTGGTTTTTTTTGGTCATTCCAGTGAGGTTCCAGCGAGACTTTCGATTCGTCGAGACCCGATCGACAATTGTAAAAGATTCTGAGTCGTAAAAAAAACACAAAAAGGTACCTCCAAGAATAATTTGGATTTGGATTTAATACAATTTATTTGCAAATGCGTTCATCAATTCTGAGTTCTTCAGTGAATACATGTTCTCTGCCCCACCGCCAAACGCCATCCTCACCAATCAGACAGCTTTTTACACGAGTGGATCCGTGTCTTCTTTTTTTTTTAACTACATACACTATAATAGCAGGTAGCTAGCAGTCCATTAAACAAATTTGCCCGCTCCCCCCCTCGCCTCCGCATCCTAGCCCCCCCTCCCGCAAACCTCACTTTTATTTGACATTTTATTTGGCAGTGACAAACGGCCCGGCAGTTGGATTATAACATAATTTGTCTCCTCTTTATTACAAACACAAAGGACACCATTCATTAATTATTCCGTCGCCGCGGCGCTCGGCGCTAACGGGAAAGGTCTCGCGTTTGGACAGATGGCGAGGACAATGTTATTTATATCAATCAGTCCAAAATGTTCAGCCAGGATTACTATTCCTTGGACCGCTTTGATTTATGTCTGTGCACCTCACCCTCCCACCCCCGCCTCTCCCTTCCCCCCCCCTCTCCCCCCCCCCCCCCTCCCCCCCCCCCCCCCCCCCCCCCCCCGCCCCCCCCCCCCCCACCCACCCCGTCCACACAGCTCACTGCCGAGACTTTTAATAAAAATGGCGTTATTGAAAACAGACTCCTGGTTTGTTCCCGGTGGGCGCCGTGTTTTCCCGACCCCTGGTTATTCGTCCACGACATTGACTCCGCCCAACCCCCCCCCCCCCCCAAACAGACTCCTGGTTTGTTCCCGGTGGGCGCCGTGTTTTCCCGACCCCTGGTTATTCGTCCACGACATTGACTCCGCCCAATTGTAAATCCCCGAAAATGTACGCTTTATACGTGAATTCAGCAAACCATTATCTTAGTGATCAATTATAATATCATTCTGGATTTCTGGCGAGTGAGTATTCATGCAGGAACAACAACGCTTTACGTGAATTGGAATTCACGATGAATTCGCTGTTTTTAAAAAAACAACGAACGACGAAACAAATTCTAAAAAGCGCCGGTCGCGACGGCGGGTGCGGAAAAAAAAAAAAGGCCGCGACGGAACGAGACGGGGGGTAGATTTGACTCGAACCGCGACTTACTAGAGAGAGCCTGAGAGCTCTTAACGGGGGGGGGAAGGAACAGCCCGAGCGACGGCGCCGGGGCTGTTTGACGTCGAAAACCACCTGACCACGCGTCGGACAACACACATCGTTACCTCGGCGCCCCCCCCGCCCGTAAAACGCGACGTTTTTTTTTTTTCTTCTTCTTTTCCTTCGACACCAAAACGAACACCGTTTCACGGAGTAATTAGTTTTATGCAAACTACCGAAGATGAAAGCCACAAAAAAAAAAAAAAGGGGAAAAGAGGCGTGTGGGGAGGTGGAAGGCGGAAGGGCGGCGTGTCTCTATAAATTATGAATGGTGTTACATACTTATATCAGGGGAGGGTGTGTGTGTGTGTGTGTGTGTGTGTGGATTGTGGCGGGCGTGAGGGGGGGGGTTCGGGGGGTCTTATGGTTGCTTCTTCTCAACGTCAAACGCGCCGTCTCGTGATTTATCGGAAGACGAGGGGCGGGGGGAGGCGAAGGTGGGGAGGTCAGAGACGCGTTCAGGAGCTCACCCCCCCCCCCCCCCCCCCCCCCCCCCCCCCCACACACACACACACACACACACACCGTTTGTTCTTCTCTGTCTTTTGTGCGGCCTGCTCTCTTTTAAGTCTTCTTTTAAGTCCTTTTTCAGTCCTCCCGTCGTGGACGGCGGGCGGGTGAGTCACACGTATCGAGAGGTAACTAAAATAACACACGAGAGAGTGAGCGAGCGAGCGAGCCAGACAGAGGGTGTGTATGAGAGAGAGAGAGAGAGAGAGAGTATGAGAGAGAGAGAGAAAGAGAGAGAGAGAGCACAACAGTAAACTCGGTAAACAAAACTTAACGGTGACACAAAACGCTCTCCGTTTTCGGTTTGTTTTCGTCGGTTCGTCGGTTTTCTTCTTGTGCCGACACACGTTTTCCCGAACTTTTTCGCGCCGTCGATGAGCGGGTGAGGGGAGGGGCCCCCCTGTAGTCCCCTCCCCTCCCCTCCCCTCGCCCCTCCCCCCCCACCCCCGGGCCATACTGCGGCGACTCGTAAAAAAAGAAGAAGAAGAAGAAGAAGAACAAGAAGAACAAGAACAAAAAAAGAAAAAAGTCAATTAATCAAGAACAGTGTAATTTCCTCCGAAACAGAAAAAAGAAAAGGAACAAAAAAACCTCACAAAAGGGGGGGAGGGAGGGGTGGGGGAGGGGAACGGGGAAGAGGGGGTGGGGGTGGGGGGGGCGGGGCTTGTCAGCGAGACAGGTGGCTGAAGATCTCGCTCTGATACTGAACGATATGAATAATAGATTTAGCTAAAATGCTCGCCAGCGCCGGGCCTGTAAACACAGCTGCCTCCTGTTCGCCTTCCAAAGGAACAGCTTGGCTGGATGAGGAGCCGCAGTCTCCACCTGAAACACTGCGAGCGTGTGTGTGTGTGTGTGTGTGTCAGTGTGTGAGTGTGTGAGTGAGTGTGTGTGTGTGTGTTGGAGGGGAGGGGAGGGGAGGAGGGAGGGGGGGGGGGGGGGGGAGAGAGGAGGTGGGAGACGATTAACTAATCAAATGCGAGGGCTAAATAGGAGGCAAGGAGCACGCGGTGAGAAGGGAGAGAGACAAGAGAGAGAAAAAATAACGGTGAGGGGATGACAGAGAGACAAAGGAGGGACAGTGAGAGAGAGAGAGAGAAGGGAGAGAGGAGGGAGAGAGAGAGAGAGAGAGAGAGAGGGAGGGAGAGAGGGGGGAGAGGAAAGAGAGGGGGGGGAGAGAGAGGGAGCGAGAGAAAGAGATGGAGAGAGTGGGAAATAGAGAGAGAGAGATGGGGAGAGAGGGAGAAGGAGAGTGGGAGAAAGAGAGATGGAGGGGGGGAGAGAGAGGGAGGGAGGAGAAGAGGGGGGAGGAGAGAGAGAGAGGGGGGAAGGAGGGAGAGAGAGGAGGAGGAGAGAGAAGAGGAGGAGGAGAGAGAGGGAGAGAGAGAAGGGGAGAGAGAGAGAGGGGGAGGGAGGTGAGGGGGGGGGGGGGGTGGGGAGGGGAGGGGGGGGGGGGGAGGGGGGGGAGGGCGGGGGGAGAGGGGGGGGGGGGGGGGGGGGGGGGGGGGGGGGAGAGAGAGGGGAGGGGGGGGGGGGGGGGGGGGGGGGGGGGGGGGGGGGGGGGGGCGGAGGGGGGGGGGGGGTGGGGGGGGGGGGGGGGGGGGGGGGGGGGGGGGGGGGGGGGGGGGGGGGGGGGGAGGGGGAGGGGGGGGGGGGGGGGGGGGGGGGGGGGGGGGGGGGGGGGGGGGGGGGGGGGGGGGGGGAGGGGGGGGGGGTGGGGGGGGGGGGGGGGGGGGAGGGGGTGGGGGGGGGTGGAGGGGTGGGGGGGGGGGGGGGGGGGGGGGGGGGGGGGGTGGGCGGGTGAATAGCCAATATCAATACGTAGTTTGAGGCTCAAAAATATTTCCCAATTTGTTCCACCTTTGAAAAGAAAGTATTGCTCGTCTTGTTAACGTCGGTGACGATACGATACAAACTCCTCCGCACAATCCCACCCTGTCACTTCAAAACCGGGCAGAAAGACGCTGACAAACGAGAGAACACACACACACACACACACATGCGCGACAGCGGGGGTAGTTTCTGTGCGTGGGGTTTGCTTGTAGGTGAGGAGGGGGTATGGTGTGCATTGGAACCAACGGAGGCGAGAAGGGGGAGGGGGAGCAAGGATGTCCCGTCGGGGAGTGCGGGCGGGGCGCGGCTGGGAGGAAAGGAGGGAGGAGAAGGTGGTTGAGTGGCGAGGCGGGGTTGGCAGGGGCTGGAGAGCTGAGCCGGGATGGTAGACGACAGGGAGGGAGAGGCGGCTGCGCTGGCGGGGCGGCGGTGAGCGGGACGGGGACATACGGGACGCAGTAAGGGTGAGTGCGTTTGGTTGTGGGAAAGTGTGAGTGGTTCAGGGTCAGACAAGAGACGAGGGGACAGAGCGAGAGGAGGGGGGAGGCGGCTGGGCCCCCGAGCGAGGCACAGCCGAGGCGAGCAACAGGGCACGGGACACACACGAGCACAGCGACGGGGGGCGGCGGCGAGCCGCGAGGGAGGACGAGGGAGGGAGAGAGAGTGAGGGAGAGGGAAGGGAGGAGAGGGTGAGAGGGAGGGAGGGAGAGGGAGAGGAGAGAGGAGAGTGGGGAGAGAGAGGGAGGGGGGAGGAGAGAGAGAGGGAGGACAGAGAGGGAGTGGGGAGGAGAGAGAGAGGAGGGAGAGGGAGGGAGAGGAGAGGAGAGAGGGGGGGGGGGGGAGGAGAGGGGGGGGGGGAGGAGAGAGAGGGAGGGAGGAGAGGGGGAGAGAGAGAGAGAGGGGGGGGGAGAGAGAGAGAGGAGGGGAGGGAGAGAGAGAGAGAGGAGGAGAGGGGGGAGAGAGGAGAGAAGGGGAGGGAGAGGAGAGAGAGAGGGAGGGGAGGAGGAGGGAGGAGAGAGGAGGAGAGGGGAGGAGGGGAGGAGAGAGAGAGAGGGAGAGGGAGGAGGGAGAGAGGAGAGAGGGAGGGGAGGAGGAGGGAGAGGAGAGAGAGAGAGAGGGAGGAAGAGAGGGAGAGGGGAGAGGAGAGAGGAAGAGAGAAAGAGAGAAGAAGAGAGAGAGAGAGGAGAGAGAGAGGAGAGGAAGAGAGAGGGAGAGGAGGAGAGGGAGAGGGGAGAGGAGGGAGGGAGGAGGGAGGGAGAGAGAGAGAGGGAGGGAGAGGGAGAGGGAGAACTTGACTGAGTGTGTGTGTGGCAGCGAGCGCCCGCCGCGCGCCCGCGGGGCGGGGCCGCGGTGGGACAAAGAGGGGTCGTAGGAGCGGAGGCGGACGGGGCCCGCAGGGTCGGGTTGCTGCTGTCCAGACGTCTGCTGTGGCCTCCACACACACACATAGCACACACACACACACACACACAGCCACACACACACACACACACGCACACACACAGCACAGCACACGCACACACACACACACGACACACACACAGCACACGCACGCACACACACACACGCACACAGCACACACACACAGCACAGCACACTTCAACGAACAGTGAGACAGTGTTTGATGTCACACACATGTCAAAGGGGTAGGGGGGGTAGTAGGCGATAGTAGTACAGTTTGGTGGAGGTATGATGTAAGAATTAAACTAGGAATATTTAGACGTAGCAAGGTATACGGGGTACGATGGGTGAGGATCGGTGTATGGTATCGCCGTAAGTTAGAAGAGGGGGCGATGGATTGAAGACAAATGACTCAATCGATAAGTAGTAGGAGAACCGGGCCACGTCAGGGCTGCGAGTTGTGCGGGTAAGGCAGGAGCAACGGGTGGGGGTGGTGGTAGCGTGGGGCTAGGCGGGTGCCAGTGTTGGCCCGAGGCCGGGCGGGCGAGGGCGAACGACGCAGGCGGAGGGTGGGGTGAGACAGCGCACGTCAGCGAGCGGGCGGGCGTGTCGCTTGACAGGGTGTGGTGCAGCCGGTGTGGTTCAAGAGGCGGGGATCGCTCAAGTGTTCGAGGCTGGAGGCATTTTACGGGCAGTCGGATCTGCTGGACGGGCGGGGCGTGGAAGCAGGCCTGGGGGGGCGGTGCGTGGCGTCGAGGAGCCGGCGGGGCTGTGGTGGTTGGGTGGTTGGGAAGGGGGGGGGGAGAGCGAGAGTGAGAGAGGGGGGGAGAGCGAGGGAGAGAGAGGGAGTGGGGGAGAGAGGTGGTGAGGGAGAGAGGGTGAGAGGGAAGGAAGAGAGAGAGAGAGAGAGAGAGAGAGAGAGAGAGAGAGAGGAGAGGGAGAGAGAGAGAGAGAGAGGGAGGAGAGAGAGAAAGCGAGGGAGGAAGAGAGAAATCGAGGGAGAGAGCCAGAGAGAAATCGAGGGCCCAACAAAAAAAAAACCCAAAACATAATATGATGAATTCATGTTATTCCAAAAAAACGGATAACAAATTCATTTTCCCGCGAGAAAGAAAATGATGATTATGATTACGATTATGAGAGCTACAGACAAGATGATTTGTTTTAATCACGGAGGAGGAGAGATGAGACCTGAGTACGCGGTTGACAGTTCCACCGCACACGCCAAAATAAATAAATAAGATAGATAAAACGCCGAGCGACTCCACAGGCAAGATGCTCCAAACCATCCGTATCAATGACTTCAAAGATGGCGCTCGCATATCACAACTTGTTAAGTTAACTGTTGTCGTATCGCCAAGGTAGGGTGCCACTGCCATTGTTGTCGTGACGACGCCCGCGTTTAAATTGAGAGTGAAGGACTCCCCGGGAGAGGGGGGGGGAGGTTGTCACGGGACAGACGTGACACACACACACACACACACAGTGAAAGGACAGATGACGGGGATGATGATGATGATGATTTTAAGCATATGGCGGTAGGTCTCTCTCTCTCTCTCTCTCTCTCTCTCTCTCTCTCTCTCTCTCTCTCTCTCTCTCTCTCTCTCTCTCTCTCTCTCTCTCCTCTCTCTCTCTCTCTCTCTCTCTCTCTCTCTCTCTCTCTCTCTCTCTCTCTCTCTCTCTCTTCTCTCTCTCTCTCTCTCTGGTGATATGAGGCAGAATGCAGGCAGTCACCAGTCTAAACAGCTCATTAAAACGGCTCCTCACATCAAGCCGGGCAGGAACACACAGAGCAGCCAGCAGCCGTGGGGCCGGCGTGTCTGGGCTGCTTGAACGTCCTCCAATCCGGCTAAAACCCATCATTGCTGGTTTTGTAGGGGGAGGGAGGGGGGGAGGAGAGAGGGAGGAGAGAGAGAGGGGGGAGAGAGAGAGAGGGAGGGGAGAGAGGGAGCGAGAGAGAGAAAGATGGGGAGAGAGGGAGCGAGAGAAAGAGAAGGAGAGAGGGAGAGA
>PIJE02000682.1:233136-240636 GCA_002895965.2 Coryphaenoides rupestris | reverse complement strand
AATTCATCCTGACAGACGGGGGAGAGGAGAAGCCCCCCCCCCCCCCACCACCCCAAACCAAAACCAAAATGGAGGGAGTTTAACACGGAGAGAAGAGAGAGAGAGAAAGAGAGTGCGTGTCTGGTAAGCGGCAGTAAAGTCACAGAAAAAAAAAACTCCAAAGTACGAAATCATCAGGAGAATGTCTTTTCCCACAAAAAACTGACACACACACACACACACACACACACACACACACACACACACACACACACACACACACACACACACAATCACTCACAGACACAGACACACACAGACACACACACTCCAAAAGTAGAAAAAAAAAAGATGTACGGAGCTCTCCTATGGGTGCCCCCATCCAGCCAGGACTAAAAGCTTTGCCATCCCACCGACTCGCAGATGGGGGTGGTGGTGGTGGTGTTGAGGGGGGGGGGGGATGGACAGTTGACATCTGTGCCCGGCCTGTGCTTCACACTCCCTGGGTGTCCCGCACAGGAGGGCACCCCGTCCTCGGGGGGGGGGGGGGGGGGGCGTGGGACGGAACGGTGTGGAGGGAGAACGTGGGGGAGAAACCCTTTTTTCCTCTGGGGTGGGGGTGGGGTTGGAGGCAGAGGATAAAAGGAGTGCAAGGACAGACGGAGGTTGGGCTGATGCGTGCTGTTGTTTATACAGTATAGGATGGTGCGTCTCCGCGCGCTGGGAGTTGAAGGTTGTGGTGGTGGACGGGGGGGGTTGATGATGATGGCGAGGGGAGGTAGTGGGCCGGGGGGGGGAGGGGTGATGATGATGATGATGATGATGGCGAGGGAGTTGGTGGGCCGGGGGAGGGGGTGATGTTGGCGAGGGGAGGTGGTGGGCCGAGGGGGGGAGGGCGCGGGGATGCGGAGCAGGGGAGCTAATGAGCATGTTTAGGCAGTCCTCAAGGGAAGAGGCCATCGATCTGTTTGTAGAGGAGTTTTAGATTTAAGTCATTTTAGTCATTTTAAGTAAAGAAAAAAAAAAGTTCCTAGTTTCACTTTCACTTTAGCTCCCAGCAGCAGCAGCAGCAGCAGCAGCCGCCGCAGCAGCGAAGAGGAGACCAGCGGGGCCCTGGAGGTTGTGGAGGGGGTGTTGGGGGGGGGGACGCGGCGTGGAACATCTGTGGAGCCGACGGGTTTGGAGCAGATGGACCAGAACACCGGTACAAAGTGTGAGCGAGCGCGGCGGCACAGCGTGGACAGACGGCGCTGGCACCGCCGGGTTAATCACTCACACACACCGGGGTGCCGGCCCCGGACACACCGAGCTAGCTCCTGAAATGTTCTGCTTTAACCACGACTTCAACTTAAATATGAAACACAAACCTTTTGCTTTTTTTTGGTTTTCAGGAATAATCCCACCGACTGAAATTCTAGCTGAAGAAATCTGAGCTAGAAAGATTTTTGTCTTCCAACGAGGCATTTAGAGAGCTATTTATCACCACTCAGATATGAGTGTTATTAATTGTATAGCAATACCATGTATTTATGAAACTATATATAATACACCATTGTCATCAAGTAAATTATCTTTATCTACTTTTAAAATTAAAATGATTGTTTAATGGTTTTATTTATTTAAAAAAATCCAAATATATCTCATTGTAATGACATAAATTGACAATAAATGAATAAATTAATGACAATAAATTACTGTGAACTAGTAGTATGATATTAATGTTGCTTGTAAATATCGTCCACCTGCTACATTAAATTATGGTTCATGATAATGGCAACCTTAAATTGTGCAATAAATTATCAATGTATATTACATGCATTCAATTCTGGATGAACATTACAGTTTATCTATCAATGTACCGGATTGTTTTTAAAGCTGCGGTAAGAAAACAATTTAAAATATAATATTTGTATATGCATGGTTTAAAATGAACTAAAAGTGCAATGAAAAACTAAACCAAAAAGGTCAAATAAAATATTGAGCCTAAATTAATTCAAAGGTAACAGAAAATAACATCTACAAACCATTTTTTTCCCAGCATGGCCATGGTTTGCATCATAAGGAAATAGTCCTGCTTATTTGTCACCGTTACCTCGCCATATTCATATTCATTATATGTCCCTGTCAGCAGCGCTGGCGGCCCGCTGCTCCATGTTATCAACCTTGTGACAACAGTCGCTCGGTGGCTGCTTTTATTCAAACAATACCGGCAGCCTGCGTGCTACAAACACTCACCCAGTCTAAACTCACGGCCGGCTTATCAAATCTCCAAGTGCCGCTTCAATAGCACTTTATAACCAGCGTGGTGATTAACAACTGTTTAGATCCATTTGCCTTCCTTTTTATTTATTTTTTTTTAAGAAAGGAATGTCAAATGTCCCAACGACGAGGAGCGATGTAAAGATGGGTTGTTCTCAACTGCTTGTGCCACATCATATACACATGTTTCAATTATCTTCCAACGGGGATGATAATAATAAATACTGATTCATAATAATCGTAATAATTTCATATGTATGGTTTATGAATTATTAATTGATTACAATAAAAAATACACTCAGAAACAAAATAAAGTCCCAAAAGTGTTAATTATTACAAATTATTCTGTCAAAATATGAATGTATTATTTGATTTTCTACTCTATGTGAATTATTCATATTAATCGATTTGGCAATTCTGCCATGAGGAAAATCCTGACAGAGATTTGTCCTCTTAAACAAATCTCCTTGCAGACGTCTGAGGACGTGAACGTGGAGTTTCAACAATCCTGTATTTTATAAACTGACACATCCGCCGAGCTCGCCTGGCGTGAGGAAACCCGGAGAGCAGAGAAACACAATAATAAGCGTCAATAACTGCTATCTCCGCCGCCTTCTAGAGCCTTCCTTCCGTGACGCCGCTGCAGCTAACCTTTCCCGCGCGCGCGACGGCGAGAAGCCTTCCCCTCAACATGTTGTCGGCCAGCAGCTATGCCGCGCGGCTGCTGCTGCTGCTGCCGCTGCTGCCATCGTCTCCAGCAGCCATTTTGAGTCTCGTGTCACCTACATCTGAATAAATCAAAAAAGTAGAAAAAAAAAAAGACACTTGGCCCAACGATTCTTTCAAATCAAAGTTAGCCCGTTTTCACTGGAGGTCTCTCTGCTGGGTTGTCGCTCCAATTTTGTTTTGTGCACTCTGTACGTCGTGTACCCGTATAGAAAAGAGACAGATATTCCGACGTATGTTTGTCTTTTGTTATAGAATTGAAAAAGACAAGTAGATGAAAGCGTATGACTTGTATAAATAAGTGCTTCTTCAGCCACATATGCAGCCAATCCATTCTTACTACAGTATGTAAGATGTCTGCTCATTTGACACGCTTTTGTCTACTTATTAGTTAGCATCACAATTCTGCTGCATCATCGCCATCACACGACTCAAACTTCTAATGTCTTCTCCCAGGGTGAGAAGTCTCTCTCTCTCTCTCTCTCTCTCTCTCTCTCTCTCTCTCTCTCTCTCTCTCTCTCTCTCTCTCTCTCTCTCTCTCTCTCTCTCTCTCTCTTCTCTCTCTCTCTCTCTCTCTCTCTCTTCTCTCTCTCTCTCTCTCTCTCTCTCTCTCTCTCGCTCTGTTTATTTTCCAGGGTGCAAAACAATAAAAGCCCCCACCCCGCTTTTTATTGTTTTAATATTTCAGCACCTCTGATCCGGTACCTCTTCAAAACACCCATGGGTGCCCTGGCTCCTCTCTCTAGTCTCCCGTTTTCCTTCTGAAACCTCTTCTCTTGAACCTACGTCTCTGTTCCAAGCTGTTTGCTTAGCCCACACACACATGCACGCACACACACATATATACACACACACACAGACACACAAACGAACGAACATACACACAAACTTTACTCGATCTGTGGGCCAGCCAAAGGTCAACAATACGCGTTCTTCTCTGCATGTGTCGAGGTTCGGAAGGGCTTGTTTTTCCTATAAATAGCTAGAGTCGAAATAAAGCCGATAATATTGTATTTGAGACTTATTTTAAGCTTTTATGTTTGGGGCATGTTTAGTCATTTTTTAACAATACAATTCAATACAATAATTTGTTATTTGTTTAATTTCTACGAGTAGTAATAATGTCACTTTATCTGTGACATTATTACATATCGGTTTACATTCTTTATTCAAAATGTTACAACCGCAAATAATGATTATTAGATCATTGTAATGTTATTACTAAATTAACCCCAAGACAGAGCTGCTGTATATCAAAACAATTATTTTATGATCCTTTTAAAATGTGTATTTTACAAAAAAGAATCATACAATGTGATAATGAATTATAAAAAGAAAAAACCCTCAAACATCAAACTAATTAGCTTGATGTTGTACTAAAGCAGGAGGCTTCGATGATCATTACTTGATGCTTCTATGATCATCACTTTCTAGAGCCTTGTTAGGAGAATAGAACCACTACCTTGTAGAGGCTAATATCCCACTAAAGGTCTAATTATTAAAAATAAATCCCTTATTTTGCCTTAACACGATAAATATCGACTTGTGTCCTCTTGTGTGGACCTAACAGGGTGGGAATAAGTGAAAATCAGAGTCTGGCTTTTCCTGAATCTGTACTTTACTCTTCCATTGAGGGTATCTCCTGACACACATTGGTCGATGGTAACTTTCATTTCCACAAAACATTTCTCCGACTACATCCCAAACTGCCCTTGCTGAAGCGCCACTTAACTTAAGCTAACATTGCGATTTGGATTTTAGCGCACACACACGGGAGGGAAACAAAAACTAAAAAAACACCTGCCGATGCACAGAGATATAGACATTGGCAGAGAAACCAAACAGGCCAAGGGGTGTGTGTGTGTGTGTGTGTGTGTGTCACACACACGCACACACACACACACTCAAGTCTGTTGGTTCAGCTCGTTCCATTGAGGTGGCGTATGCTAGCCAGCCATTGTGTGAGTTGGGCCTTTTGTCTGCGCTGCCTGAAACTAGAGATTGCACCTTAGCTAGCTCAGTTCAAGCGTAAACAGTGTTTTCTTTGCACTTCGGCATACACTGTTGCCAGTGGACCCCCAAATCCTCAGGCCAGCTGAGTCCTAGGGTGTCCAAGATAATGGCGATTTATAGCAATACTGGGCTTTTCTCAAACCCCCCCCACGCCCAACTCTTCTTTTACCAATCGAACCCCATCCCCACCCCTCCTCCTCCTTACTCAAACAGATTAAAATTAAGCCGTAAACATGTGAAGATGGAATTAGCACATTTAGTGAGCCTCCTCTTCCCCTGCACCCCACCCCCCATCCCATCCCCGCCTCGCCACCGCTGCCGCGGCTGATCCCCGCTGCCGAACGCGGGCAAAATTTTAATGACTTGTGCCCGTTTTTGAAGTCCACATGAAAAAAAACCCATCGCCCGCCGTTTGTGGCGGCGTTAGATATGGCTAGGGCCATGGCCGCGATGGGGGGGTGGTGAGGGGAGGGCGGTGGGCGGAGGGCGGTGGAGGAGAATGGGTGGGGGGGGGGGCGGGGGATGCCCAGCACCAACACCAAACTCGGATTGGGGGTCTGTCGATAGATCGGTGTCCTTTTTCCTCTCCACGATAAGACGGCGTTGCTACACAGAGGCTTAGGCCGAGAAGAACATTCCTTATGTGTGGCGGCTTTCGCATGCGCCCCGGGAGGGCTCGCGCATAAACAAGGGCTCAACCCGCCGGCCACATGGGTTGAAGCACTATATATATAGTTAGTATATATAGATAATATATATATATATTATATATCTTAGAACAAAATATTGTTACAAGGTGAAATTCTGGTCTTTTTTTTTTACGCCTTGACTTTCTATAATTACCATTGTTGTCTACTTGTCGAAAATAAAAAAAGAAATTTCCAACTTTTCCCTTAAAATTGCATTTCTGCAGCTATGGGGGTTGGAAATATTTACAGATCTCCCTTCTCCCGCGGGTCCATTTAAATCAAAAATTATCAAATAACTCATATTCTTTTTGAAACACAACTACAACGCTTCAGATTTATCAGCCGCGCAAAAAAATGAGCGCTATTTATGTATTCGCTATACCTTCGAGGAAAATCCACTTTAGCAAATGATCTTATGAAATAGCAGGATGATAAAGAAATGATGGTGAAATATTAAAAAGGACACATTGTTAGAACGCAGTGAAATACGGCGAAGGAGCGGAGGCTGCCATGAGTAATCAAAAGATTGTTCGCGAAGACGTGGTTAGAGAATTCTATACAGGGTTTCATGGTGTTCTGCTGTATAAACACGTGCCGACTGCCACGTAAATAGAATATAGGAGCCCAGTATTTTATTTTTATTTACCATTAATATTGGTAACATTTTAGCATTGTAGCTTATTCGTGACGGTTTATTCACTCATTCTATTATGAAATAGAACTAGCCTTCAATGGAAAACTCCGTGTAATATACAGTAAGTGTTCTATCTTAGTATTGTGCTTGAATATTTAAAGGTAAACATTTTAAAAATAGAGAAATTATTTAAAAAGTACTATGCTGTCGAAAATTTGCATAGAGCGTTTTGTCCCTGGTTGAATGTAGTAAATGATTTCCTCTTGACTAACAGGAACTATTAGTTAAACCATGGGCCATTATATAGTAGAGTTTAGGATATGTTACCATGTATTATAGTATTACATGCATTATATATTTGTAATTTTTTTACTTGGAAAAACAAAATGTTTGTTATAGTTTTTTGATAATATATATTGAGGTATAGGTATATAAGTGACTCATATATATAATATGCTGAATGTGGTATATCCCATAAAGGTTCAATGTGTACACCTGACCCCGTGGCGCCTGTATTCAGATGTGAAAGGTGACTGGAATATGAGCCCACATAATGGCAGTAGAAGTGTTGTGGCCGTTGAGGGCACAGAAGACGGCATGCCAGGCGTCCCGCCTCTCCGGGCTCAGCGTGAGGTGCGGAGCCATCAGCTTCGGGACCAGCTATTGTAAGGATAGGCGAGAGAGGGGAGAGAGAGACCCAGTGCTTCCGTCTTCGCCCGCTCGCCACCTCGGAGGGCCACGAGACTCTTGCGAAGATCGAGCCAGTCCACCTCAGCCTCTGTCCGCCGGGGAAGAGAGATGGAAGAGAGGACCATCGGCCAGAGATGATGTACTGAGAAAGGAAAACCTGTACCGGAGATCACCGAGCGAGTGCACCAGTCCGGCCCCACTGGAAGAGATGAGGAACTGAGACAAGTCCTGCCATGAGGCATGTGGAACGCATTCCGATCACCATGAAGTGCTTTGAGCGGAGAGGCCTAGTCAGAACCCACATCTGCTGAGACCAACAGACCTGCAGACCCAATCCGGCCCCAGGCCTGAGAGCAGCAGGGGAACCCCGCAGAGATTGGGAGAGGACAGTCTCGGCCAGAAATAAAGTGTGAGCAGAGATATCGTCCCAACAGAGAAGTGCTCTGAGAGAGACCAGTCGACCAGAGAGGGAGAGAGAGAGAGGAGAGGAGAGACAGGCGGCCCCAGAGA
>PIJE02000682.1:212517-233111 GCA_002895965.2 Coryphaenoides rupestris | reverse complement strand
GCCGGCACTGGAGTGGCCTGGAGACAGAGCGCGCACGACGGCCCCCCGCCACACTGTCTCTCTCTCTCCCTCTCTCGCTCACTCTCTGGCCGTCTGTCTCTCTCTCTCCCTCTCTCGCTCACTCTCTGGCCGTCTGTCTCTCTCTCCATCTCTCTCTCTCCCTCTCTGGCCGACTGTCTCTCTCTCTCCCTCTCTCTCTCCCTCTCTGGCCGACTGTCTCTCTCTCCATCTCTCTCTCTCCCTCTCTGGCCGACTGTCTCTCTCTCTCCCTCTTGGAGCAGATGTGGGTTCTGACTAGCTGCTCAAAGCACTTCATGGTGATGGAGGTCAGAGCTACAGGACTGTAGTCATTCAGGCAGGTGATGGAAGGTTTCTTCAGTACAGGGACAATGGTGGACTGATTGAAGCAGGTGGGGACTGCAGACTGGTACAGCTACCTACACTCTGGCCGCATGGTCCTCTCTTCCATCTCTCTTCCCCGGCGGACAGAGGCTGAGGTGGACTGGCTCGATCTTCGCAAGAGTCTCGTGGCCCTCCGAGGTGGCGAGCGGGCGAAGACGGAAGCACTGGGTCTCTCTCTCCCCTCTCTCGCCTATCCTTACAATAGCTGGTCCCGAAGCTGATGGCTCCGCACCTCACGCTGAGCCCGGAGAGGCGGGACGCCTGGCATGCCGGGACTTCCTCCCTCACGGCCACACACTTACTGCCATTATGTGGCTCATATTCATCACCTTTACATTGATACATGGCCGCCGCGTATGTGTACACATAACCTTTATGGATATACACATTCAGCATTATTTATATATATATATATATATATATATATATATATATATATATATATAATCATATAATATATAATCATGTAATATATATAATGGTTATATATCTAAATCTATATAAATGGTCATGGTTTAACTAATATTTCCTGTTATTCAAGAGAAATTTTCATTTTACTACATTCAAACCAGGAGAAAAGTTCCATGCAAGTTTCGACAATAGTTATTTTTATAATTTCTCTTTATTTTTAAAATGTGTTATCCTTTTAAATTATTCAGGCACAATATAGATAAACACTTACTGTATATTACCCCTGGAGTTTCCATTGAAGCTATTCTATTTCATAATAAATGAGTGAATAAAGCCTCACTATAATTACAATGCTAATTCTACCAATATAATGGTAATAAAAATAAAATACTGGCTCCTATATTTTATTTAGTGCAGTCGGCAGTGTTTATACAGCAGAACACGCATGACCTGTATAATTCTACACAGTCTTGGAAGATCTTTTGATTTACTCATGGCAGCCTCCGCTCTTCGCGTATTCACTCTGTTCTACAATGTCCTTTTAATATTTCACCATATTTTTTATCATCTCTATTTCATAAGGACAGTTTGCTAAAGTGGATTTCCTCGAGGTATAGCATAATAAATAGCGTCATTTTTTTTGCGGGCTGATAAAATCTGAGCGTTGTATTGTGTTTCAAAAAGAATATGAAGTTATTTGATAATTGTTTGATTAATGGGACCGAGCGTGGAGACTTAAATATTTCACCGCCCATAGCTGCAGAAATACATTTTTAAGGAAAAGTGAATTTCTTTTTTTATTTTCGACAAGTAAAAAATGTAATTATAGAAAGTAGGGTAAAAAAAAAAGGACAGAATTTCACTTGTAACAATATTTTTTCTAGATATATAAATATATATATATATATATATATATATATATATATGCTTCAACACATGTGGCCGCGGGTGAGCTGTTTATCGCGAGCCCTCCCGGCGCATGAAAGCCGCCACAATAATGATGTTTCCTCGCCTAATCGCGTCTTGTCAGCACGCCGTCTTATCGTGGAGAGGAAAATGACACCGATCCTATCGAAGAGCCCCAAGTCCGAGTTGGTGTTGGCTGCTCCCCCCCCCCCCCCCCTCTCTCTCTCTCTCTCTCTCTCTCTCTCTCTCTCTCTCTCTCTCTCTCTCTCTCTCTCTCTCTCTCTCTCTCTCTGCTATCTAAACGGTGCTGAAATCAATCCCTAATGAGCTGTTTTCATTTGGCGCTATCGATTGCGAGGGCCCCCGAACACTGGGGCCGCTGCCCTTGGAAGATGCTGCTGTCGTCGCCATGGTGCCCAAGCAGCTCCTTCAGATGCAGAGCAGCTATCTAGCTAGCTGTGTCCTTCTTAGCCCTCTGTTAACTCCTGTGTCTTCCTCTGGCTAGTGCAGCGTTACTCTGGCCAGCTAGTTAACCACTAACCTCGCTGCTAATACACACCTAGCTTGGTGCGTAGCTAGCTACTTCTTTCTGCTGTAACACTTTGATAGAGCACCACACATGTGTGTGTGTGTGTGTGTGTGTGTGCATGTGTGTGTGTGTATCAATGTGTGTGAATGTGTGCAGGACTGTGTGTGGGCGTGCAAGTAAGGTATGCAGTGAGAGGAATAAATGTGGAATTATTAAGCAACCTTTTAAAAGTTCACGACCACAGGATTTGAAAAGAGGGATTTACTCAGCATCTGTTGATCCAAAATGGGCAAGAAGTTGTTAGGGACTTTTTTGCTTTTTGCAATTATTTATTTCTTGTTTCTATTTTTTGGCATGAATAATAATAACTAATTCTCAAAAGTTCCTCTCCTGTGTGCTTTGACCCAGCTGGGTTCAGTTTCCTCTCATTTTACTTGCTAATGGCCGATCTTTTGGAAAAGGTATGAAAGGCTGTACACAATATTTTAAAATTAATGAACATGGAGAATTCTGAATTTCATTAAAACAGCCTCGACCCCTGCTCTTTGTAAAAGATACAAACATACGGCTTGAACACAATTAAACTAGTGTACAGCCACAGGAGTCACAACGAGCGTAGCACTCCTGTTTTACACATGTTCTGCCACAGTCAGATGAAAATACATATTTTAAGGAGCACCATGGTCTGTTCAGTGTTTAAACACTTACATACAAATGTAAATGTTTGTTTTATAATGTATGTTTAATCATGTATGTTGGGGTATTTATGAATTTAAAGCAGTTATCGAAATACATGTTAGTAATTACAGCGACAGCAGGTCAAATTACTGTGAGCAATAACAGTTTTTGAAATGAAAAATCTATATGGTATTCGTGGACTTATCTGTATATTATCTACATATTTGTCTGTAATAATCATACAACTAGAGACTAAACTCAAAAGAAAATCAGTCGAATTGAAATATCCTACAGATGGATAGCGATTCAAATTGACATTTTCATCTCGACACTCGCAATCACAAAAATCATTCAATGTCCTCAACCAGCGTGGCTAAAAGCTAACGGCTCTTTGATTAGAGACCAGGGCTGCCTCTGTATTTGGGCATCAGGCTGACCCAGCCCAGACTCAAAGGCCGACTGCATCCCCTCCCAGCGTATTTGGAGCTGGTCCTGAACTGGGCTAGCCCCCCGGACCCCGGCACGCCAACGCAGAGGGGGGACTTTAAAGTGTGCGCGATACGGGCTAATGCACTTCTATCCTTTATTTATGAGACAAACAGAGGAGCGCTTGATTTGAGGGAGTAAATATCTCTCCGGGACACTCACTCACTCCTCGGATGCTCGTGGCAAACCCTTTGTGTGATAAATACAGGCGAGAATATATATATATATATACATAGAAAATAAATATATATACAGTATATATACAACGTATATCTATGCAGTATATATGAATACAAGTAGATGTGCTAGGTGCTAGATAAAAAGAAAATTAATGAATGCATTGAGTAAATACCATATAAATAATATATTGATAAATAAATATGTCTGAGAATTGTATTGAATACATTCAAACAGGAAAGGAAGCAGATAAATAAATAAATCTGTCTCATTGTTGTGGTCTCTTCCGCGTGGCCTTGTATTGCCTTGGTCATTAGACCTTAGACCTTTGAGTTACTGAGCAAAGCGTCTTTTAGCCTCTTTCAGCAAAAAGTGTCTCTGCAGTGGTGGTTACAATGTTTACCCTACACACACACACACACACACACCACACACCACACACTATTTAGTCACTTAGCAGAGTCACTTTCATTCATTGCCCCGGCTTCGAACCCTCAACCTTTTCGGCGAGTCAAACGCCCCCCTAAAAACCAGACTATTCCTGCACCCTATATTGCACTATATGGCTGTATGGAGAGACAGACAGAGAGATGGATATTTAGGTACAGAGTTAGGGGATACGTACAAATAAACAAATACAAGATATGTTGGAGGACTTGTGCGTTCAGAAATGTCTGAAATATATGTGTGTGTGTGTGTGTGTGTGTGTGTGTGTGTGTGTGTGTGTGTGTGTGTGTGTGTGTGTGAGTTGTGAGGACTGCGTATGCCCCGCGTGTCCTCATAATACAGTGTTCAGGTTGTGCAGCGGAGCAGACGGTCACTGGGACCGACAGGCGGGGTGAAGACGAGAGGTCAGGGATTAAACCGCGCGACTCAAGAGCATCCTAAAAAACGCAACCCCCGTAGAGGCGGGCTCCGTAGAAGCGCTATTGTTCTCAGCTAGCCATGCACACCCTGGAAGAGACAGACCGCTGCTGGGTGGAGTGGGGGAGGGTGGGGGGGGGGGGGTTGGGTCAGAGGGCGTGTGGCCACCGCCGGTCCACCGGGCTCCCGACCGGGCCGGGTGTCACCGCATCACCCCGGCCACTCGACTGCAAATAACAGGCCTGATATCGGCACCGGCCTCCGGGCCCCCGATTCTCGCAGGCGAAGTTAAGCGCGCGGCTTAAGGGGGCGCCCACGCATGGTAGGCTACGAGTGCGGAGCCACAGGTGCGAGATCCTACAGAGTGGCGGCTACTCGCGGAACTCGAACACACGCACGCACACGTACGCACACACACACACACACACACACCGTGGAGGAGAGGGGAGCGCCGGTGTGAGCGTGAGCGTAAGCGATGCGGGATCCAGATGGGGTAGACGTGTCTGAAAACAACATTTTTTCTCCTTTTTTTTTCCCTCCAAGGCCAGGAATTGCAGATTGCATTTATGAATTTGTGATCGCGGGCACGGAAGGAACATGAAAAGCCAGTGGCCTGCGTGCAACCCTGCCTTGACTTGAATTATTAAATCAGTGAGCCAGCCACCTCCCTATTATAGTGTAAATTGACAAACTTTTGGAAACTGCGGCGGAGGAGCCAGAGAACGGCGGTTGCTACTTGAAGCAGGAGCTTTGATTCCTCTCAGAGGAATACGCTGTGCTGCCTCCGTAACGCGAGGGGACTGACAACACCAGAGAGATGCGCCAAATATGCTAACCGCTTCGATCCATTCAAGTTCAAAATTAGCCTTTTTTTTCCTATTTTAAGATATAACGTAACCTTGATAACAGGAGGGGGAGAAAAAAAACCAGGATTTGTGTCTGATTGTTTTTGTTTTGTTTTTTTGTGTTTTTTTAGACACGGTTTATTTAGAGGCTGTTATTACAGCGGTTGTGTTTTTTTTTCTTCCCGAATTCGGAACTTCTGGAGTAACGCTGACGCCGGCTATTTTCACAGAGCTGCTGCCTGTGCACGTGAGAACACACACACACACACACACACACACACACACACACACACACACACACACACACACACACACACACACACACACACACACACACACACACACACACACACACACACACACACACACAGGTACACATCTGTAAGCACACACACACACACACACACACACACACATCCGCAAACACACATGTAAACAAACACATGCAACACAGACACACTGGTAGCGCCAGAAATAAATTCATTTTCTTGGGGGGGGGGGGGAGAGAAAAGAAGGTGAGCTCACTATATTGTCCGTATACCTCTCCCCCCCCCCCCTCCATCCTCCTCTCTCCCCCCCTCTCTCTCCATCGCCCCCCCACCCCCACCCCCATCTTTGATGTTCTCCTGAAAATGTCACCAGTCGTCAAGGCACAAGGTGGGATTTATTTTTTCCCAACCCCATCATACCAACCCCACCCCCGCCCCACTCCCCCACCCCCACACACACACACACACTCACCCCACCACACACACAGGTCTGTGTACAATTTGGTGCCGCTCGCTCATCTCCACGGCTATCGCACCCCACATCCACCCCCCGACTCCACCCCCACCTCACCAGCCCGATCCATCACAGAAACGCACACACATGCACACACAAACACAGACACACACACACATACACACACTCAAACATATGTATACGCATCACTGCATACCCCCAACATCACTAGTGTGCACAGGGGACTTACCGGTCTCCACGGCGATCTGGTACCCAGCCTCCAGCCTCCTGGAAGACCTCTCGAGCTTCTCTGTGTTGTCCAGCAGATGGGCTCTCTGAAACGACACAGGAGAGGTACCAATAAAGTTAGACATTCAAACTGACACAGACAATATAACCACCAACAGACAGTTGGTGCTAGTTGGTGCCGGCATTACTGAGGAGCTGAAACCAGTGGCGTCGATCACGTGACCATGGACGGATGGACGGACGGACAGAGAAAGAGACAGCTGGGCAGATAGACAGGCGTGCAGACAGACATAGAAGTGTACTAGGCAGACGGGCAGATTTGGGGACCGGCAGGCAGGCAGACAGGCGAACAGACAAGCAGACAGAGGAGACAGGCAGGCAGGCAGGCAGACAGACAGACACAAGACCGGTGGTGACATCAGCATAGAGCCTCTGGTGTTAGCAGTAGCAACAAGAGAGGCACGCTCAACGGAAGCTCAACACTGGATCATGGTCACGGTGTGTGCGTGACAAGAGCGTGTGTGGACCGTGTCTGCTATGAAGCCTGAAACCCGGAACATACACACGAAAAAACACAGATAGTCAGATGGGTAGATAGATGGATACTATAGCATCCTTCTATCGGTATAGATAGAGATCAATAGATAGATACTATATAGATAGCTAGACAGAGGCAGATAGATAGCATATAACAATGATAATACCAGATAACATTTCAAGGTTATGCCATTTAAAATAATAAAAAAACACACAACACACACACACACACATACACACACACAATTCACTATGAGTCTATTCACACGGACGTATTCACTGCGATGCTTCCAGCCGGAGAAGACATCATGTCCGTGTTGTGCCCAAAGCCTTGACCGCCGATGACAGTCAGCTTAAACGGGTCTTTTATCAACCAACCATCGGTGGGGGTTTTTAAAAAGGCAAACACCGCGTCCGCCCACACGCCCACGCGCCTCTCCCTCTCTCAGGTACCCCTGCCCCCTGAATGCACCGCCTCGAAGCCGAGCAAGCTGCTGAATGCAACTAACTTAACAGGACAAAGCAGCACCGGGAACGTGGAGGGAGATAGAGAGACAGAGAGAGAGAGAGAGAGAGAGAGAGAGACAGAGACCTCCCTGTCCATGACCCGACCCACTTGGCCCTACAAGTGTGGACAACAGATACATGAGATCTATCAACGGTGAAGCAGAGAGCGATTCAGCTTCAGTTTTCGCACACAAAAAGGAAAAGAAGAACAAACTGAACGGCGGCCGCCCGCTCAGACTTAGAGAGGCTCGCCTGGCGGGCCCGACTCAGAATCTATTTAGTCGAGCAAAAGACGGCAATTCATGATGCATGTCTCTCCGCCGCAAACATCTCGAACCCGGGTCCCCTCGGACGCCGCTGGCTTATTCATGGCGATCAACAATTGACAAGGTTGTCCATTAAGAGCGTCAGGTTCTGAGCGCGTATCAAGGAATGCCGTGTTCCATCAATATTAAATTAAGCAATTTGATCACCCTTCAAAGACGTAGGTGGCTGTGGTTGTTGGTTTTCTGTTGTTGTTTTTAGGAGTACAGAGGTGCCGGCTGAGGCCTCTGGAACGGGCGTGCGGCAGGAACATCAATGGAAGAGCTCCGGTCGCTGCCAGAAGAAACTGGGCCGAAAAACAAGCGGTTCGTTTCTGTTCTCCACGGCTGCAGAATTCATCCGCAACGCAAGAGGAGCAAAGTCCGAGCATTTAATTGACGGCCTTGAGTTTCCCGCAGCAGGTTTGACGTCTTCTTTTGTTGTCTGTACGTCTGCGTGGATCTCTGCAGCCAATTAGCCAATCAGTAGCACATCAACGCCACACGGCGGACACGTGGTTCACATGTGAAGGTGTCCAGATAAAGCTTTTGTGTTGTCCCTCTTTTGCCCCTTAAACAAGCCTTCTCTCAGTGGTACCGTTATTGTACTGGCCTGGAAAATTAAAAAGATATGAAAAAACATATGTCGGATGGGACTATGGCATGGGACTGTACAGGGATGGGACCAGATTACGCAATCCACACGAGAAGCGTTTAGCATTGTGGTTTACGATTAAAGGGCCTACCAGCCTACCCAGTGGACTGCAGCAACTGGTAAACTGATCTAGCCAGCATACATCGAGGTGGACACTCCCACTTGTTATGTCACTTCATCACAATGAGAATTTTTAATCACATGACAATTTTGAAACGGCTTGTAATGGCTAACCACGCTCAAACCTGGTGGTATAATAGGTAGAGCTTGAACTCTTTTACTTTGGTTGCTATTGTAGAATATATAATTATTCCAGGGCGCTCCAAGCAGATGGTCTTATGCCAAGGCGCCGACAGAAACTCTCAGTTTTTCTACTCCATGTAATTATATGAACTATGCTTCTGTGCACCTACTGCCGCATTGTAACCTCGCTTTTCTTCTACACGCTCTGTCTGGGTCAGCTGGGCGTGTTAAGATAGTGCTTATCGACCCACTGGGTACGGACAGGGGAGGGAACTTTGGGCCCGGCATGCGCGCTTCTGGCACGACGGGATAGTGTGCCGGTGGGAACGCATACCATTGGAGCCCAGTCTCTCGCGAAAAAGGTTCCAAAGTGGTCTCACCTTTTTTTCTGCTCACCGCGACCAAGCGCCTTCATCCTGCTTCCTGTGGGCGGGGGCCCGCATGGTGTTCCTCTGCTTTTGATTGGATGGCCTTTTCACCAGCATCAAACCCCCTCCATCCCAGTCTCCTTTTCCTTCACCATCTGAATCAAAGGCTGGCACCGCCGCCGTACACACACACACTTGAAGACGATGTAGAAGAAGAAGAAGAAGAAGAAGAAGAAGGAAAAAACGAGACTCTTTATTTCTTTCAGCTGGAAAACATGTTTAAATATTTAGCGCCTATATTCACAGCTGTTTGACACTTGTAATTCCTCGTATTACAAGTCCCAAACAGCAGTGGTCTACCGGGTGGATTGATGGTAGTAGGGCCTACTTACACGGTGCTTTTATGTTGTGTGATTGGGGAGGATTCCGTGTCAAACCACCCCCGACCCTCCGTGAACAGCACATACAGTCGTATATCACGTCAGGTGGACAAAGAAAGGACTGTGATTTCATATTAGATTTAAAATCGCAACAAATTCTGATGTTTGGTATGTTTTCTCACTCCTTTTCTGTG
Organism: Coryphaenoides rupestris; assembly: GCA_002895965.2. Taxonomy (NCBI): domain Eukaryota; kingdom Metazoa; phylum Chordata; class Actinopteri; order Gadiformes; family Macrouridae; genus Coryphaenoides; species Coryphaenoides rupestris. The sequence goes on along the minus strand of PIJE02000682.1, from coordinate 223,655 downwards.
TTCAATAAACTTTTTTTCCCACTGGACTGTGGGGACGAAATAACACATCCAAGTGTTAACTGCAGTTGGAGTCTCGTCAAATACAGGCCCGAATAATTTACGAACAACTTTTTTTGTTGTTTTTTGTGTTTGTCAATGTGTTTGTTTGTTTTGTGCTCCTGACAGAAAGAACATGTACGCGGGTGGGGACAACTCCCAGATGAACGGAGACATGCCTCACGACGGGGGGCATGGCTCAGGAGGTCATGAAACAGGGGACGAGCTGAAGAAGACTGGAAAGTATGCACTCATGAGGCTCTGAACCTGTCTTCATGTTGGACCGAAAATACTCTCCACAGTCCTTCAGAAAAAGCTCTGCATGGCCTGTCTTAATGTCAGCAGCTGTGCTGGATGTGGAATGACCTTTCACTTAATTGTCCCAACTGATAAAGCTCTATTCTTCTTCTGTTATATTCTTAATAATATCAAGGTTACCCACCTCACCATGGACTCTCAGGAATTAAAATGGCCTATCATGGCACCTTGGATAGATGGATGTTTTCATAAAAAATTATTCTGTATTATTCTATGTCTGTCTATTATTATTGTTATGATTATCATAAAAAAATAAAATCAACATTTTAGAAAGTAGCGTATGGAACTAATGACACATTTCCTTGCATTTCCAGGTTTTGCGGCGGTCTGATCCTCGACATCAAGAGAAAAATGCCGTTCTTCGTCAGCGATTTCACAGACGCGTTCCACATCCAAGCCCTGTCCGCCATCTGAACTTTGGAAAATGGCGATAGTAAACCGTCTGTGTTTGATATCGAAAGAAGAGGAGGGGAGAGAGAGAGACTTCTTTTGAGCCGCAGCTGTGTTGATCTGGAGGTGGGGGGGGGGGGCGTTAATAACTCCCGCACGCCACCGAGTGCTCCTCCACGCTTAAAAAGCACAACTAAAGAAGGTCTTTGTTCAAAATGTAGGTGTCAGATAAAAAGGCATACATTCATAAACAAGCGTGCTCGGGTGGTTGGCGCCAGTGAACCTGACGAGATCCAGCGCCATTATGGGTTTGTTTGTTTTTTTTGCGCGTAAATGTGTTGTTGCTGCAACCAGATGACGAGATACAATTTTGATAAGGCCCCGCCGTTTTCTGTTTCGAGGAGTGGTCCTCGTGTGGATGCTTGGTTTGTGTGTGTGTGTGTCTGTATGCGCGTGTGTGTGTGTGCGTGTGTGCGTGGATGCTACTGCATCTGAGTGGGCTGCTGTGTTTACGATGTCCTCATCTCGTCCCTCGGGCCCCTCGGAGGGGGACCGTAGGGCTCTGGCACTGAATGGCGACCGTGGTAGCTCCTTCACTGAGGGCGGATGTCGGCCATTTTTACATGTTCCCGTTGAGGTAAATGCTGCGGCGGTGCCTACTGTAGGAGGGAGCTTGTGGGTCGCTGGCAAGCTGGCAATCCAGGAAGTGCTGTTACCGTTTCTTTCAATCCAGTAAAAAGTTTGTGCCATAATGTTGCTTGTTTCTTTTGGAAATGGCTTGAAAAAGTAGACTGCTTGAGTGGTTGGTTGGTTTGATTGACTGCACAAGATGATTGATGGCTATTGATCGGGACCAGACCCACAGATGGAATCCGCAAATATTGGAAAATCTAATCTTGTAAATAAACATGTGGCTTCCTTCTTTTTGGGCTTTTTAATTCATCTAAATAGCATTCCGTGTGCAACTGTGGAGCGGGACGGTGAGGAGCCCTCAGCACACACTCGTCATTTCAAACCGGTTTTTGTGTTCCGCTTGCGTTCATGTATGCAGAGCTCAACTCCGTTGGTGAAACAGGATGGGTGATGCGGTGGGTGTTTGGGGAGCGGGTGGGGAGGAGGAATCAAATCATTTTTATGTACTTTTTTATTTGCTTTTGTTTATGTTCCAAAAAACTGTCCAAGCCGGTACAAACCTGTTCCCCGGCACGCGTCCCCTTTCAGCAGAAGGTGCTGTGTTGTTTTCGTCTCCGTTTCCCCGACAACACCGTCGACATCAGTATACCGACTGGCAACATCTGAAACGGGGCTGCGTCGTGTTTTTGGTTTTTTTAATTAAACGAGTTGTTTGCCCGCACACTTTCCACAATGTCACCTCCGTCATCCCTCTCCAGTAGGCAGGGGGTCGCCCAGCGCCTGGCGTCCCCCTGGAGACGTGCAGGCTGAACTCTCACCTCTTCCTTCAGGTGTCACCGTCAAACCCCGAGACGTGTTATTCTAATGATCACAGGCGCATATGGTGTTACCGCCGCCAGCCAGCGCTACGCTGATATCACTCAAGATGCCTCCTCTCTCTCCCTCTCTCTCTCTCTCTCTCTCTCTCTCTCTCTCTCTCTCTCTCTCTCTCTCTCTCCCACCCAAACTCCTGACTCCTGAAAGACGACAGAATGAAGGAGAAAACGCAGGGAAAGTCGGGGGTTGGGAGGGGGTGGGGGGGGGGAGTGGCTTTGAAGTGGCTTCCTGTCGCAGCTCGTCTGCCGGCCGCCGCTGCGAGACGTGTCACCTTTGCCGAGAGGGAGTTGGGGGAGAGCGGCGTTTCGAATGGTAATGATAACATGCTAATCACCGCGGCGCTTTGAAGCCACCGCCACTGCCGCCATCACCGCCGTGGAGCGCTACTACTGTCAGTATCTTCGGCTGCCGCGCGCTTCCGGGCAACCACCCACACACACACACACACACACACACAGACACACAACACACACACACACACACACACACACACACACACACACACACACACACACACACACAACACACACACACACACACACACACACACACACACACACCCGGCACCCGCACACGCCAGCCCCGATCGAGGTTGGCGTTAGCTTAAGTGTGTGGCATGTCATGACGGCTACCCCTGCAGTCTTCCTCGCTGGGGTCCACAGGGGCTCATTAAAAGACCCCGAGCCTTGGCAACCCCCACCCATCCTCTCTCCCCGGTAGCGGCGGGAAAGCTACCGCTAATGCTAATGCTAACCGGCAGCAGTGGCCATTGCCAAAGTTCTTCACGCCAAATGCCACTGGTTCTTATCGGCCTATCCCAGCCAGCCATCCACCCATCGCCCACCCATCCGTCTTTCCACCCCACCCATCAAAAACATCCATCCACCCACCCATCTATCACACCAACCATCCACCCTTCCATCCATCCACCCTTCCATCCATCCACCCTGCCATCCACCCACCCACCCACCCACCCACCCACTAACTCACCCAGCCGCCCGTCCTTCTCCCCATTCACCCATCCATCCTCCCACCCATTCCTGCCATTTCCTTTAACTATTAAAACACATCACTGCCATTTTAAATGACATCTGTCAGTGGGGGGAAGAAAAAAAAAAACGAGAGCTGGAGATGGAAGACGAGGCAGGTTTTCTTTCTTTCCCTCTCTCTCCCACCTCAGCCTCCCGTCCCATTTCTACTCTCTCTCTCTCTCTCTCTCTCTCTCCTCCCTCTCTCTCCCTCCCCGTCTCTCTCCTCCCCTCTGTCTCCTCTTTTCCCATCCCTCCTTTCCTTTCGTGTCTTCTCTCTCTCTCTCTCTCTCTCTCTCTCTCTCTCTCTCTCTCTCTCTTTGTGTCTCTCCACCCTGTTTCCTCTGAGTGATTATCTGGTCTACATGTGTGACAGCTTAACCAGAGCTGGGGAGATTGATCCCGCCCCTCTGCCTCCTCCTCATAGGCCGATCAGAAGCCGTCTCCTGTCAATCATCCGCTTGTTTTCCAACTGTCAAGCAAGCGTCACCTCTGATAGTTCAGATTGCGCTAACATTTAAGAAACCAGAAGGGTCATCAAATAGGTGGTAGATGTTTCCCAGAACTGCAGAGTGTTTGGTTTGATTTGGTTTAGGTTGAAATGACAGCGTAAGAGTCATATGTTGTTCAGTACAAATCCCTCCTGTGTTTCACTCCAGAGAGCATCCGATGTAGGTCATCAGTATATGTGTCATTACCTCTATACGTCTAAATATTATGGAAGCTGTGTGTGTGTGTGTGTGTGTGTGTGTGTGTGTATGTGTGTGTGTGTGTGTGTGTGTGTGTGTGTTGTGTGTGTGTTGTGTGTGTGTGTGTGTGTGTGTGTGTGTGTGTGTGTGTGTGTGTGTGTGTGTGCCCTTAGTATTGTCCCGCTTGGCATAGTAACCAATGCAAGTAAAGCTCAGAGCTTTTGCAGTTAGCATAGATGCATAGAAAACATGCGTACTTTACAACTAGAGCCTACTTATTTGATTAGCCCATACCAGCCACGTTGATTGTGTATTAAAGGGGGCCTATTATGCCACCAGGTTTGAGGTGTTGGATTAGACGGAACCACACCAAACCTGTGGCATAATAGGCCCCCTTTAATACACAATCAACGTGGCTGGTATGGGCTTATCAAATAAGTCGGCTCTAGTTGTAAAGTACGCATGTTTTCTATGCATCTATGCTAATTGCATTTAGGTAAGATGTCGTTGAAACATTAAACAAAAGCTCTGAGCTTTACTTGCAATTGGTATACTACTTGGTGCTTTTCCATTTTCCTAATATTTCACAGATTTTCACAGTATTTAAAAGTTAGCACAGCCTTACAGTATGCCTGTTTAAAACGTGCCCGTTCGAGCGTCCAAGGTTGACAATACACAGGCACACACACACACACACACACACACACACACACACACACACACACACACACACACACACACACACACACACACACACACACACACACACACACACACACACACACACACACACACACACACACACACACACACACACACACACACACACACACAGAGAGAGACACACACACATACACACACACACACACACACACAGGGACTGCTTCCATAATATTTAGACGTATAGAGGTAATGACACATATACTGATGACCTACATCGGATGCTCTCTGGAGTGAAACACAGGAGGGATTTGTACTGAACAACATATGACTCTTACGCTGTCATTTCAACCTAAACCAAATCAAACCAAACACTCTGCAGCTCTGGGAAACATCTACCACCTATTTGATGACCCTTCTGGTTTCTTAAATGTTAGCGCAATCTGAACTATCAGAGGTGACGCTTGCTTGACAGTTGGAAAACAAGCGGATGATTGACAGGAGACGGCTTCTGATCGGCCTATGAGGAGGAGGCAGAGGGGCGGGATCAATCTCCCCAGCTCTGGTTAAGCTGTCACACATGTAGACCAGATAATCACTCAGAGGAAACAGGGTGGAGAGACACAAAGAGAGAGAGAGAGAGAGAGAGAGAGAGAGAGAGAGAGAGAGAAGTCAACGACACTTTTTGAAAGTTTGACAATCAGTGAGGGATGGGAAAAGAGGAGACAGAGGGGAGGAGAGAGTCGGAGAGGGAGAGAGAGGGGAGGAGAGAGAGAGAGAGAGAGAGTAGAAATGGGGACGGGAGGCTGAGGTGGAGAGAGAGGGAAAGAAAGAAACCTGCCTCGTCTTCCATCTCCAGCTCTCGTTTTTTTTTTCTTCCCCCCACTGACAGATGTCATTTAAAATGGCAGTGATGTGTTTTAATAGTTAAAGGAATGGCAGGAATGGGTGGGAGGATGGATGGGTGAATGGGGAGAAGGACGGGCGGCTGGGTGAGTTAGTGGGTGGGTGGGTGGGTGGGTGGCAGGGTGGATGGATGGAAGGGTGGATGGTTGGTGTGATAGATGGGTGGGTGGGATGGATGTTTTGATGGGTGGGTGGAAAGACGGATGGGTGGGCGATGGGTGGATGGCTGGCTGGGATAGGCCGATAAGAACCAGTGGCATTTGGCGTGAAGAACTTTGGCAATGGCACTGCTGCCGTTAGCATTAGCATTAGCGGTAGCTTTCCGCCGCTACCGGGAGAGAGATGGGTGGGGTGCCAGGCTCGGGGTCTTTTAATGAGCCCCTGTGGACCCAGCGAGAAGATGCAGGGGTAGCGTATTGACATGCAACACTTAAGCTAACGCACCTCGATCGGGGCTGGCGTGCGGGTGTGTGTGTGTGTGTGTGTGTGTGTGTGTGTGTGTGTGTGTGTGTGGGGGGGGGGGGGGGTGTGTGTGTGTGTGTGTGTGTGTGGTGGGGGGGGGGGGGTGGTTGCCCGGAAGCGCGCGGCAGCCGAAGATACTGACAGTAGTAGCGCTCCACGGCGGTGATGGCGGCAGTGGCGGTGGCTTCAAAGCGCCGCGGTGATTAGCATGTTATCATTACCATTCGAAACGCCGCTCTCCCCCAACTCCCTCTCGGCAAAGGTGACACGTCTCGCAGCGGCGGCCGGCAGACGAGCTGCGACAGGAAGCCACTTCAAAGCCACTCCCCCCCCCCACCCCCTCCCAACCCCCGACTTTCCCTGCGTTTTCTCCTTCATTCTGTCGTCTTTCAGGAGTCAGGAGTTTGGGTGGGAGAGAGAGAGAGAGAGAGAGAGACAGAGAGAGAGACAGAGAGAGAGAGAGAGGGTTGCGTGGGGGGGGGGGGGGGGTTGCGTAGCGCTGGCTGGCGGCGGTAACACCATATGCGCCTGTGATCATTAGAATAACACGTCTCGGGGTTTGACGGTGACACCTGAAGGAAGAGGTGAGAGTTCAGCCTGCAACGTCTCCAGGGGGGACGCCAGGCGCTGGGCGCCCCCTGCCTACTGGAGAGGGATGACGGAGGTGACATTGTGGAAAGTGTGCGGGCAAACAACTCGTTTAATTAAAAAAACCAAAAACACGACGCAGCCCCGTTTCAGATGTTGCCAGTCGGTATAACTGATGTCGACGGTGTTGTCGGGGAAACGGAGACGAAAACAACACAGCACCTTCTGCTGAAAGGGGACGCGTGCCGGGGAACAGGTTTGTACCGGCTTGGACAGTTTTTTGGAACATAAACAAAAGCAAATACAAAAAGTACATAAAAATGATTTGATTCCTCCTCCCCACCCCCTCCCCAAACACCCACCGCATCACCCATCCTGTTTCACCATACATGAACGCAAGCGGAACACAAAAACCGGTTTGAAATGACGAGTGTGTGCTGAGGGCTCCTCACCGTCCCGCTCCACAGTTGCACACGGAATGCTATTTAGATGAATTAAAAAGCCCAACAAGAAGGAAGCCACATGTTTATTTACAAGATTAGATTTTCAATATTTGCGGATTCCATCTGTGGGCCTGGTCCCGATCAATAGCCATCAATCATCTTGTGCAGTCAATCAAACCAACCAACCACTCAAGCAGTCTACTTTTTCAAGCCATTTCCAAAAGAAACAAGCAACATTATGGCACAAACTTTTTACTGGATTGAAAGAAACGGTAACAGCACTTCCTGGATTGCCAGCTTGCCAGCGACCCACAAGCTCCCTCCTACAGGAGGCACCGCCGCAGCATTTACCTCAACGGGAACATGTAAAAATGGCCGACATCCGCCCTCAGTGAAGGAGCTACCACGGTCCGCCATTCAGTGCCAGAGCCCTACGGTCCCCCTCCGAGGGGCCCGAGGGACGAGATGAGGACATCGTAAACACAGCAGCCCACTCAGATAGCAGTAGCATCCCACGCACACACGCACCATACAGACACACACAACACAAACCAAGCATCCACACGAGGACCACTCCTCGAAACAGAAAACGGCGGGGCCTTATCAAAATTGTATCTCGTCACCTGGTTGCAGCAACAACACATTTACGCGCAAAAAAAACAAACAAACCCATAATGGCGCTGGATCTCGTCAGGTTCACTGGCGCCAACCACCCGAGCACGCTTGTTTATGAATGTATGCCTTTTTATCTGACACCTACATTTTGAACAAAGACCTTCTTTAGTTGTGCTTTTTAAGCGTGGAGGAGCACTCGGTGGCGTGCGGGAGTTATTAACGCCCCCCCCCCCCCCCCCACCTCCAGATCAACACAGCTGCGGCTCAAAAGAAGTCTCTCTCTCTCCCCTCCTCTTCTTTCGATATCAAACACAGACGGTTTACTATCGCCATTTTCCAAAGTTCAGATGATTTCCTTATTATTTCAATGAGGGCGGGGGAGGGCGTCAAAGTGAATAACCCTGACGGCTGCTGCGTTCCGGAGGGGGGGTGGGGGGTCGTGTGATCTCCACCACCGTGTGTTTGGGACTTGTAATACGAGGAATTACAAGTGTCAAACAGCTGTGAATATAGGCGCTAAATATTTAAACATGTTTTCCAGCTGAAAGAAATAAAGAGTCTCGTTTTTTCCTTCTTCTTCTTCTTCTTCTTCTTCTTCTTCTACATCGTCTTCAAGTGTGTGTGTGTACGGCGGCGGTGCCAGCCTTTGATTCAGATGGTGAAGGAAAAGGAGACTGGGATGGAGGGGGTTTGATGCTGGTGAAAAGGCCATCCAATCAAAAGCAGAGGAACACCATGTGGGCCCCGCCCACAGGAAGCAGAGCGCGGGGGTCTACGCTGCTGACCCACAGGCTTAGAGGGGAGTCATGGCGTGGTGCACAGAAGCAGTTTGACTTATTACATGGATAGAAATGGATTTCTGTTGGCTGTTGGTATGACGTCATCGCTTGAGGCCCCTGGAAAGTATTTTTCTACAACAAGAAACCATGTAAAGAGTTTTCAACTCATATATCCCTTGTTTGTTGGTGATTATAAAACAAAACAAAAAGGTGACAATAAAACCACGGTGCAGGTCATGGTCGACGAGATGAGATAATGGACGATGCTACAGCCATGCTACAAAACACAGAACAGTATGTACCGTTATGGTCACAACTCACGTGGGCAACATTATACCATTCACAATCATGCACATTATCATTTCAAACACTGATTTGAAAATACTTGTAGACAGTTAAAATAACATTGATAAATAATAACAGTGACCAATATAACTCAAGCCAACGGTTGGCGATTGGATGTAATGTTGTTTGTGTGTTTTGTTGTAACTTAACATTTATTGTTGTAAATCAGTGCATCCGTGATAATGAAACAATTCAGAGACGTTTTAGATTTTGCTGGATGAGCTCAATTCCTTAAGCTCCCATTAAATTAATTCATTAAAGCTTATTGTTTGCTTATTGTCACTGGGAATATGATTCATGCAAACAAATGTGATATGATTTGAAGGCCATGTTTCTTTGTCAAGTATTCCTGAAGCTGGCCTTTGAAAAACAATGACTCAGGGAAATCTACAGCTAATAGGTCGCACCGGAATTAAATACACTGGTCTTGGATCCTACTGGAGTCCCTGACAGCACAATTTATGTATGTATTTATTTATTCACCAGGGACAGTGCGCATTAATCAATTAATCAACAAATTATCAGCCTAAAATACAAAGCTTCAGCGATCATAACAGTACAATACAACAGAATACAACACAATACAATATAACACAGCACAATACAATACAATATATGAATACATTATAGCAAGTTTGGTTTGCTTTAAGTTAGTTTTGTACTCGTTCTTAAATCCATAGGAAGAGTATTCCAGACTATTTCTGGGTGGGGGAGGCGGCACAGAGCCTGGGGGACGGAAACCAGGATTGCAATGGGGCGGAGTTACAACCTTGTTTCCTGTTTCATTAAGGAGATATTCCAGCAGAGACAATGTATTTGAATTGTCTCTGCTGTCAGTCGACATGATGTTGACTTGAAACCCTTTACAGACACTTTTGTACCGTTGACTGATGCTGACCGAGTTTGTGTTGTAGAGTTGTCAATAGGCAATTACATGCTTGCAGTTCCCTGCCTCCCGCAATGTGATTGGTGGAAACAAATCCGACACGACACACTGGTCTTACTGGTCACTACTGTATGACTTATGACCAAATGTTTCAGGAATACATTCTGAAAATGGTGCACATGGTGGACAGGGACTGTGAACATTGTTAATTAATTGACCGTCAGTGTGCCATGTATATAGAATAGAACAGAACAGAATAGTTCTGTTAAGGATGAGTGATGGAGGGTCGAGGGCCACATATCAGTGGGAAGACGAAAATAACCAGTTAGGGACTTACCTCCTCGCGTAACTTTATCAGCTGCCACGCGAAAGGCAAAGAGACAGAAGTGGAGGGTGGGGGGGGGAGAGAGAGAGAGAGAAAAGGGGAAATAGAAGCAGAGTGATAAACAGATAAAGAGAAAACGACAGGAGGCAAGAGGGAGATCAGCCCTGCGTTTGCGTACAGAATTAACCCTGACGATTTATCCGTTTGCGCATTTTAGCGCTTCGGGTTGGGAAACAGAAACCTGCGCGACAAACACATTAAACGAAAGCTAAAGACGGCACCGGCGCGCTACTATTTGGAACAAACAAAGATCAAGTGACGCGGCTGTCAAATTACAGAAAGCATAGGAAGGGATCGCTCTGCTCCCCGCGTCTCAACTAGCGACATCAAGGAGGAGGCATCACACGGTCTGATACGGCATCAGAAAACACGGCCGCGTAACGACTGCTGTCAGTGTAGTCGTCGTAGTGGTGGTGATGGTGGGGGAGAAGAAAATTAGCGGTTTTGGGTCCAGTCTTTAGTTATTTCTGGGGGAATAACACATCTGTCATTTTGGGTGGGTTGTGTGGGATTCAAGAGAAAGGAGATTTGTGTTTGTCTTTCACTGAAAAAAAGTGGGAAAGGCTGAAGGGTTTGATTTCTTCCCTGCTGTCCATCAACTCTGACGGCTTGTCAATATTTCATGTACATTGTGTATCTCAACACGGACGCCCGCTGTGCACATTATGTATGGGGGGGAGGCATGGGAGGCCAGGCTAGCCAGCCGTGCACGTATACATACATACATACATACATACATATACATAAATACATAACACGCTTATTATGGGGACAGCCAAGGATCATGAAATATGAATCTTGGCATTAGCTATTCATTTCTGATGAAAGAGAATGGGTAATCTAAAGCGAAGTGGAAAGGGGGAGAGTCATTGCTTTTCTCGTGGCGGGGGAAGAGGGAGAAAAAAAAGTCACATCTTTGATAACGAGTTTGAGACCAATCTAGGGATGCCAATAATCCCTTGTACTCGTTAATCAAGCCTTCATTGTAATTAAAAGGTTTTGGGGCTTCCCCCTGTTAATTCATAAGTGAGAACTGTGATTCAACAGTGGGTGGGGTGGGGTGGGTGGTGAGGTGATGGCGGGGGTGGTGGTGGTGGTG